>LR753312.1:582894-707951 GCA_902729485.2 Mus minutoides
CTGTCATCATTGGGAAGAGAGGCCCCTTGGTACTGCAATCTTTATATGCCTCAATACAGAGGAACGCCAGGGCCAAGAAGTGGGAGTGGATGGACAGGGGAGCAGGGAGGGGGGAGGGGGAAGGGGACTTTCGGAATAGCATTTGAAATGTAAATTAAGAAAATATCTAATAAAAATTGGGAAAATGCATACTGAGTTTTTGTGTATCACATATGCAATTCATATCTTTCAATGGATTAGCTTAAGAAATTAGTAAAGAATATTTTGTTCATAACTATTTGTACAAACATAGAAATACTTTTGCATATAGGAACTTTAAGTATTTAAGGTAAGTATGTAAGGGCTAAAAGAGAAAATGATGAATTTTCTAGATATTCTTATCTTTTAGTTTTGACATTCTCTTAGTTTATTCTTATCTTTAAAGTTTCTAAAACTCAATAAAAATAATAATGCTTTTTCATGGTGACATTTTATATTAGCACATGCCCTTATCGTAAGATAGATGGTTTAGTGAGTTACACACACACACACACACACACACACAAATGTATCAGTGAAATGAATTATTGCTTATCATTAGTATCTTACTGAAGCGTCTATCTTAGAATCAAATGACTTTTGAGATTCTTTTCACATCTTAAAATATAAATAATTTAAACTATTAAGAGTTACTTATTGAATACCTTATCATCTGACTCATACAGTTGCAGCAGTCTAATTTAGAACATTAAACTTCTCTAAATATTTATACTTTGTTACACATCTACAATGTTTTTACACTTTTAGTATACTTTTAAATTTAACATTAATGCCAATAAATGTGCCTTATATTCACTGGAACTGAAGAAGGCTAAAAAGATAAGTTTGTATAGAAAAGATAGGTCAGGTAACCATTTAAATACAGTGTCTTAATTGTTATAAAGACCAAATAAAATTGGCAAATTGTGAGTCTGCCTAGCAGTAAAAATTAAAAATAAAATGTTTCTTAAACAAAATTTAGCAACAGATTAAAATATTTCTGTTAACAGAAGCCTGAAATGTTCTAAAATATTTTTTTATAATGTGAGTATGATATTTTTACCAGGGGACTTAGACAGATATTTTCACTAGCTCATTAATCATCTATTTAGAAATATGCACCTAGCTAAAAAGGATATCTACAAGAAAATTTACATTTTAAAAACAAAAGTATATGCACTTTATTCTGACTCTGGTGTTAGGAAAAATGTGGATCATTGGTTATATATCATTAACCTATTATATAGAATTTTCTATATCTGAAAAAAAAAATGTGGCTCCAGCTTGTCATCAATTCACATGTGTTTTATGGGAGAAGTTTTGCATACACTTTAGAAAAAAAGTAAAGTTTGAAATTTAAGAGGAAAAAAATATATATTATTTCATATGAACAACATTAACTACATTGGGTTTTTTTTTATTTTTTTTTTTAATGATCATAGGGCATTTTAATAATTAACAGGTTTTTTTTTAGAATCATCTTTTTTGTTTATTCTTTAATCATTTTATACAGTCCAGACTTTATCACCCCCTTGGTCTGCCTTCTTACTGTTCCACATCACATATAATCTCCCCACTTCTCCAAAAGGATGTCCCCACCCAACCATCTCCACCCCTCCAGGCAATCCCATTCCATGGGGCCTCAAGTCTCTCAAGGGCTAGGTGAATCTTCTCTTACTGAGTCCAAACCAGCCAGGCAGTTCTCTGATATATATATATATATATATATATATATATATATATATATATATTCCAGACTTTCTCAAAAAAACCATTTCTAAAACAACCTGTTAATTTTTTAAATGTCCTAGAGATCAATCATGGTGGGTCCCTGTTTGTAAGCACACCATACCATCAGTAACAGTATCAAGTCTTAGAGCATTCCCTTGAGCTGGATCCCAATTTGGGCCTATCACTGGACATCCTTTCCTTCAGTCTCTTGTTCATTTTTGTATCTGCAGTTCTTTAGACAGGAACAACTCTGGGTCAGATTTTTTGATAGTTGGGATGGCAACACCATCCTTCCACTTGATGCCCCAGTCTTTCTTATTGGAGGTGGGCCCTACAAGTTCCCTCTCCCTACTTGTAGGGCATTTCATCTCCCTTTGAGTCCTGAGAGTCTCTCAACTACCAGGTCTCTAGTACATTCTAGAGGGTCCACCTAACCCTCTACCTCCCTAGGTTGCTTGTTTCCATTCTTCCTGCTGACCATATGGACTTCAGCTCTGTCTCCCCTACACCTGCTCATGTTCCCCTTGTCCTATTTCTCACCCAGGTCCCTTCTTCCTCTGTCCAAGTTATTGTTTTCTTCTCCCTACCAAGTGGGATTAAGGCACCCTCAATTGGGCCCTTTGGCTTGTTAACCTTCTTGATTTCTGTGCATTTTATTCTGGGTATTCATTTTATTTTAGCTAATATCTACTTATTAGTAAATACATACCATGCATGTCCTTTTGATTCTGAGTTACCTCACTTGTGATGATATTTTCTAGTTCCATCCATTTGCCTGCAAAACTCATGATACCCTCATTCTTAACAACTGAGTAGTATTCCACTATGTAAATGAACCACAATTTCTATATCTATCCTTCCATTGTGAGACATCTGGGTTGTTTCACACTTCTGGCTCTCACAAAGAAGGCTCCTATGAACATAGATGAACACGTGCGGCTGTTGCATGGTGGAACATCTTTTGGGTATATGCCCAAGAGCAGTATAGCTGGATTTTCAGGTAGATCTATTTCCAAGTTTCTGAGGAACTTGTATATTGATTTCCAGAGTGGTTGTACAAGTTTGCAATCCCACCAGCAGTGGAGAAGTGTTCTTTCTTCATATCCTTGCCACCATGGGCTGTCACCTGAGCTTTTGATCTTAGCCATTCTGATTGGTGTAAGGCAGAATCACAGGGTCATTTTGATTTGCATTTCTGTGACTACTAAGGAATTTGAACATTTCAAGTGCTTCTCAACCATTTGAGATTTCTCTGTTGTGAATCCTGTTGAGATCCATTTCCCAATTTTTGATTGGGTTGTTTGGATATTTTGAATATTAGCTTCTTGAGTTCTTTATATGTTTTAGATATGACCCCTCTATCTTATGTGTGGTTAGTAAATATATTTTTTTCAATCTGTAGATTACCAATTTATCCTTTTTGACTACATCCTTTACCTTACATAAGCTTTGCAGTTTCAAGAGTTCCCATTCATCAATTCTTGATCTTAGAGCTTGAGTCATTGGATTTCTGTTTAGGAAATTTCCTCCTGTGCCAATGAGTTCGAGGCTTTTCCCCACTTTTCTTCTATTAGATTCAGTG
Organism: Mus minutoides; assembly: GCA_902729485.2. NCBI lineage: Eukaryota > Metazoa > Chordata > Mammalia > Rodentia > Muridae > Mus > Mus minutoides. The sequence goes on from LR753312.1 coordinate 586,226, forward strand.
TATTTAGTATCAGCTTTCTTAATTTTAATATAAAGAGAAACATTTGAAAAACACTGTCTTGATTAACAAAGCTCTCCTTTTCAATTACTATAGGCCATGAATGAACAATAAAGAGGGAAATCAGAGTAAAAGTACTGTTTTTTGTTGTTGTTGTTGTTCTTTTGTTTTGTTTTGTTTTGTTTTGTTTTGTTTTGTTTTGTTTTGTTTTTAAGGGCCTTCTATATACCATTCATTTTCTTTGTTCTTGCCTTTCTATTCTTTTCTTTTCTCTACATCCCCTAACCCCTCTCTCTCTTTTCTTCCCTCTATCTTTCTTTTTGTTCTCTCCTCCTGTCTTTCTTGTTTCCCCTTCTTTCTTTTCTTCCTTCCTTCTTTCTTTTCTTCCTTCATTCCTTTCTTCTTTCCTTCCTCTCCTTTTTTTCTCTTTTTTTTTGGTTTTTTTTTTTTTTTTTTTTTTTTTTTTTTTTTTTTTTTTTTTTTTTTTTTTTTTTTTTTTTTTTTTTTTTTTTTTTTTTTTTTTTTTTTTTTTTTTTTTTTTTTGACAGGAGGGGGTAGAGTCTATCTATACACTGTCTGCCCTGGAACTCATTGTTTATTATGTGCTGGCCTTGAACTCTCAGACAACTACCAACTTATGTCTATCAAATGATGACACTAAAGGCTTATGTTACTAACACTACAACCATCTAACTATAAACTGTCTTAGGCATAAATTTTTGCAATAATTCATTTCTACTACAACCCTCAACCAAAGTTCCATGAAACTTCTGTGATTTGAGTTGAAGCAATATTAACCATTTCCAGATAAATTAAAATGTGTAGTAAGTGGAATGCTAGCTGGCACAGTGAGCAAAATGTCTATGGAACAGATATAAAAACACAAGTTTAGAGGTCAGTCAGAACACACACATATATAAATTTACGTATACCTATACATATAAATATATACATATATATGTTATGTACACACATTGCATATACAAATACATATTATTTCCACATACACATACACACAGACACAGACACATACACACACACACACACACACACACACACACACACACACACACACAAATACTCATCTACTATGGCACTCCAGACTTGGAGAATGTGTGGGAAAAGGAGGAAATTCCTGAAGCTCTTTGGCCAGTTTTTCTAAACAAATTTATGAGCTTCTTGTTCAGTGGCTAATTGTCTTTCACAAAATAAGAGAATAGTAGAGGAAGGACACCTGATGTCAACACCTGGTTTCCACATGAGCACCTACAAAGAATCATATGTAACAGCAAAACCAAGCATACATGCCAGCATGTATGTGATACAGAAGAGTAGAATGTTTTGACAGTTACTATTCATGAGCAAAAAATATTCTATATATAAGACATTAGGCTAAATAATCCTGAGATAAGATTCCTAATCACTGTTTTGAATTTAGAAACATTGATTTTGTTCATCAGTATTTTAGCATGTCAATTATAGCCAAATAGCATGTTTGAAAATGATAGTCCTATAACACAACCATCTGATTTTGATAATATGTTATTTTTCTTGCCCTAGACTGAATCCAGGACATCAACCATTGAAATCTGCAGTGAGATATAACTTTTTAGGAATAACATAATTCCATTGCTTTCCCAAAGTATTTCAGTGACTTGTGATTATAAAATTTGGCCAAGATCATTAATTTTGAAATTTGTTTTCCTTTACAACTGGAAGCAAAGTATAACCAGTCTTAAAAATGAAGTCCCCTAATCAAAAATAAAGAATTCTATCATAGTGATGGGGGTTCTATCTGCATCCTTTTGTCAAACTTCTACTACAGAAATTTAATTATCCCTTTACTAAAAAGAAATTGTGGAAATTTTTTCTTGTCCTTCAAACTGATATATTTGTGATAACATCAGGGAGCCTGTCCTTTGTGTAATATAAAAGAACATGAAGAAATGGGATTTGTTTTGAGGTGTTATAATACATAAATAAGATAGATAAAAGGCTAGAAAAGAAGGGTGTCTGCTGATAGTACTTGTGTCAAGCACGACGGCACTTAAAGTCTACATTAATTAGAGAAGACAGTTGTAAGTCCTTTCATGGTCCAATTTGAAGGTGAATAACATCCATCAGCAGTTATTAAAATATATTCTTTGAAAAAAAAGATGTCCCCCATAACCATGAGCCTTCATTAGCTATAAATTGACAGATAAAATTTTAATATTAAATTAAATTTTCTGGATGAGGAAATGAATTGCTCTAGTGAATTCTTTCATATTGTCCTTATTTTCGTTCTCTTAATGTTAAAAACCGTGATTTAATACAATGCTGTCTTTGTGTACATATCAATGGTTGGTATGTAATTTATGATACATTGAATTACTCATTCTGTCTTTTCACCGTAGAATTCAAACATCATCATTGGGAATTTGTAAGTGAAAGTGAGCTATCCATGTAAGCTATCCTCTGAAAGGTATCTGGGATAAAAAAAAAATGAGGGAAACTAAATCAAAACAATAACAAAAATGAAAAAAATCTATAGATCAACATATTGAAAACATGCATTAACATTGTTATTGAGCATAACATTAAATGAATTTCTTCCTTTTAAATTTTATATTATGTAAAATAGTAAAAAATCATACATTTTATGTTAATTGTAATCATATTTTTCCAGTAATTTGATTACTGAAATATATTTATAAAAAACGTGACCCATTATGTAACCATTCAAAATAAAGAAAATTCTATGTAGATGGCAAAATCCTTTATACTTTCTATTTTGGTGTTTCTTTTACTAAGAAAAATAATTCAGTCAATATAAGAATAGAAACAAAGATTTAGACTGAATATTTCAAAATCAAGGTATCTGAATTTCACAACTCTCTAGGAAAAAGTTTGAGTGGATAGAATAACATTTGCATGGATTTATTTTGTCTGGAATTAAATTATTCAATACATATCACTATTCTGAGTAAATTTCCATTTTAACGTTTAGCCTCTTTTTAGAGTTCTTTTGATTAGATGCTTTTTTATAGAGATAATTAGATATGGTAAATGTTTATACGCCACCTTATTTGAGAAATAATGACAGGACTTGTCTTTATTACATGTCCTTTAATGTTCTTATACTTTACTAATACTACTAATAGCATTAAAACAAAACCACAAAAACTCCTCTATATCTCGGTACTAGCTTGGAGTATAAGGGACTCTATAGCAATGAAATATGTCTTTAAATTTTTCTTTCAAATTCTAAATTGTGTGTTTAATTGGAAAAACCTGACTATGTAAATATTATTCTTACATATGTATACTAAAATTAGTGTGGAATTTGAAGTGTTCCTTGATGTGGTGATATTTAGAAGAGGTTAATGCTATTCTATTTAAGATTTCAACTTAATATTGTCTCAGATATTTAATATTTTGGTAGTAGTTTAAGTTTTGATGATGGTAAATCTCTTGAACATACATACTATTTGGCTATTTAAAAATTACATAGTTGATTATAATGACTGGAAGCATAATGATTTGATTAGTAATTAAAATGTTATGTGCATTATAATATATTATGTATACATACAAACTTGTTTAAAATATATGAAAGGAAGGTTTATCTTGCACATGACATCTACATATATGCTTTATATAAGATCTACCTGTTTTTTCTTCATTAAATATATTTTCAATTCAAATTATTCCATGCAATGCAAATGTCTAGTCAACCTAATATATTCTAAAGTCAATGTTCCACAGATACTAAGATATACTATATGGGAGAATTTCTACATGTGTAGTCCCAAATTAATTTTATTTTAAATAAGGTCTATGAAAGTGAATCAAGCAATCAAATGTCCAAAAATATGCTACTGTAGCTTCATAAGAATTTTGTATGAAATTACTATATAAATGCATTTAAGTGTTTATGTCATAATGAACAGTATTCTACTTTTTGTTTTCTATAGTTTGAGAACAAAGGGGGAAATACCATATTTTTATTGTATTGTGTTAATTTTATTATGATTTAAATAAGCACATCTCTTAATCATGATCTTCTACAATAGGAGGTGAAACTATAATGAGATAGCCAACAAGAGTCTCTTTAAATTTTTTTTCAATGTTGACAAAATCCAACACCCATTCATGATAAAAGTCTTGGAAAGATCAGGAATTCAAGGGCCATACCTAAACATAATAAACGCAATCTACAACAAACTAGTAGCCAACATCAAAGTAAATGGAGAGAAACTCGAAGCAATCCCACTAAAATCAGGGACTAGACAAGGCTGCACACTTTCTCCCTACCTATTCAATATAGTACTTGAAGTCCTAGCCAGAGCAATTCGACAACAAAGGAGATCAAGAAGATTAAATTAGAAAGGAAGAAGTCAAAATATCACTCTTTGCAGATGATATGATAGTATATATATAAGTGACCATAAAAATTCCACCAGAGAACTTCTAAACCTGATAAACAGCTTCAGTGTAGTAGTTGGATATAAAATTAACTCAAACAAATCAATGACCTTTCTCTACACAAAGGATAAATGGGCTGAGAAAGAAATTAGGGAAACAATACCCTTCACAATAGTCACAAACAATATAAAAAACTTTGGTGTGAATCTAATTAAGGAAGTGAAGGATCTGTATGATAAGAAATTCAAGTCTCTGAAGAAAGAAATTGAAGAAGGTCTCAGAAGATGGAAAGATCTCCCATGCTCATGGATTGGCAGGATTAATATAGTCAAAATGGCTATCCTGCCAAAAGCAATCTATAGATTCAATGCAATCCCCATTAAAATACCAACTTCACTGAGTTACAAAGGGCAATTTGCAAATTCATCTGGAAGAAAAAAAAAACAAAACCCTAGAGTAGCAAAAACTATTCTCAACAATAAAAGAACCTCTGGTGGAATCACCATGCCTGATATCAAGTTGTACTACAGAGCAATTGTGATAAAAATTGAATGGTACTCGCACAGCAGCTAACAGGTAGATCAATGGAATACAATTGAAGACCCAGAAATGAACCCACATACCTTTAGTCACCTTATCTTTGACAAGGGAGCTAAAACTATCCAATGGAAAAAAGACAGCATTTTCAACAAATGGTGCTGGCTCAACTGACAGTTATCATGCAGAAGAATGTGAATTGATCCATTCTTATCTTCTTTTACAAAGCTCAGTTCTAAGTGGATCAAAGACCTCCACATAAAACCAGAGACACTGAAATTCATAGAGGAGAAAGTGGGGAAAACCCTTGGAGATATGGGCACAGGGGAAAAATTCCTAAACAGAACAGCAATGGCTTGTTCTGTAAGATCAAGTATTGATAAATGGGACCTCATGAAACTGCAAGGCTTCTGTAAGGCAAAAGACACTGTCAATAAGACAAAAAAGATTGGGAAAGGATCTTTACCAATCCTAAATCTGATAGGGGATTAATTTCCAATATATACAAAGAGCTCAAGAAGCTAATCTCAGGAAGTTCAAATAACCCCATTAAAAAAATGGGATACAGAGCTAAACAAAGAATTCTCAACTGAGGAATACTGAAAGGCAGAGAAGCACCTGAAAAAATGTTCAACATCCTTAATCATCAGGGAAATGTAAATCAAAACAACCTTGAGATTCCACCTCACAACATTCAGAATGGCTAAGATCAAAAACTCAGATGACAGTATATGCTGGTGAGAATGTGGAGAAAGTGGAACAGTCCTCCATTGCTGGTGGGATTGCAAGCTGGTACAACCACTCTGGAAATCAGTCTGTCAGTTCCTCAGAAAATTGAACATAGTACTACCAAAAGATCCAGCAATACCTCTCCTGGGCATATATCCAGAAGATGTTCCAACTGGTAATAAGAACACATGTTCCACTATGTTCATAACAGCCTTATTAATAATAGCCAGAAGCTGGAAAGAACCCAGATGTCCCTCAACAGAGGAATGGATACAGAAAATGTGGTACATTTACACAATGGAGTATTACTCAGCTATTAAAAACAATGAATTTATGAAATTCCTAGGCAAATGGAGATATCTAGAGGAAATCATCCTTAGTGAGTTAACCCAATCACAAAAGAAGTCACTTGATATGCACTCACTGATGAGTGGATATTAGCCAAGAAACTTAGAATACTCAAGATACAACTTGCAAAACACAAGAAAATCAAGAAGAATGAAACCAAAGTATGCATACTTCATTTCTTAGAATAGAGAACAAAACACCCATGAAAGCAGTTACAGAGACAAAGATTGGAGCAAAGAGGAAAGGATGGACCATCCAGAGACTAACCCACCCGGGGATCCATCCCATAATCAGCCACCAAATCCAGACACTATTGGCTATGCCAGCAAGATTTTGCTGAAAGGATCCTGATATAAAGATCTTGAGTGAGACTATGCCAATGCCTGGCAAACACAGATGGGAATGCTCACATTCATCTATAGGATGGAACACAGAGCCCCCAATGGAGGAGCTAGAGAAATTACCCAAGGAGTTGAAGCGGTCTACAACTCTTTATGTGGAAAAACAATATGAACTAAACAGTACCCCTAGAGCTCGTGTCTCTAGTTGCATATGTAGCAGAAGATGGCCTAGTCTGTCTATCACTGGGAAGAGAGGCCCCTTGGTCTTACAAACTTTATATGCCCCAGTACAGGGGAATGCCAGGGCTAGGAAGTGGGAGTTGGTAGTTGAGGGATCAGGGGAGGGGGAGGGTATAGGGAACTTTCAGGATAGCATTTGAAATGTAAATAAAGAAAATATCTAATAAAAATAATTATTAAAAAATAGAAAAAAAAAGTTTTATCAATGACTTTGAGTGCTGTCCTTGCACAAGATCATACTAGAGGCTTTAATTGTATAGCTGTGACACTTAAAACACTGCTTCTTTGTCAAAATAATATCTAAATTTATCTACTTCTAGCTACTTGTGCTATTTTATTTATATCTGTAACCCAATGATTTATAAAATTTACAAGTGTTTTAATGTACCATACATGAAAATACTTTGTAATTTGACCACAAACTATCCTTCAGTTATCAGTTCTTTATGCTTGAGGGAATTTTCATATTTGAAAAATTTTCATAATTGAAATATTTTCATATTTGAAGGCATCCGAGGACAAATATATGTGCAACATTGCTTTCTTAACAATTTGATTTGGTGTTACTTTTAAATTAGCTGCCATTATTAATAGATCTTTTCTTTACAAGGTCTAAGATCATTTTGAACTCCTTTTTTTTAATGCTATTGGTTTATTTTCAGTGATATAATTTTAATAGTGTTTGTGTTATCACTGTGGTTCTTAGAACAAAAATGATAGAAAGAAATTAGTAAGATGTGGTTCTCATAAAAGAGTTTTTGAAATTATTATCTAAAACCTAAGTAGATTAGTTGATGAGTTGAAATACAGCATATTTTGTACATTGTAAACACATCAAGGTCTATTTTGAATAAAATCCAAATTTCATAAATCAAAATTTAAATTGTAAAGTATGTTTATTTTTTAAATCAATTTATTCCAGCAATTATATTATAGAAGTTATCTTTTGGGTGGGCAGGGGAGCAGGGAGGGGTGAGGGGGAGGGGACTTTCGGAATAGCATTTGAAATGTAAATTAAGAAAATATCATTATCTTTGTGCGTATATATATTTGTTTTTTTCGAGACAGGGTTTCTCTGTGTAGCTCGGGCTGTCCTGGAACTCACTTTGTAGACCAGGCAGGCCTTGAACTCAGAAATCTGCCTGCCTCTGCCTCCTAAATTGAAATATTTAACTTACAAAAGAATATAAATTTCCTTTATGTCTTAGTCAGGGTTTCTATTCCTGCACAAACATCATGACCAAGAAGCAAGTTGGGGAGGAAAGGGTTTATTCGGCTTACATTTCCATACTGCTGTTCATCACCAAAGGAAGTCAGGACTGGAACTTAAGCAGGAGCTGATACAGAAGCCATGGAGGGATGTTCTTTACTGGCTTGCTTCCCTTGGCTTGCTCAGCCTACTCTCTTATAGAACCCAAGACTGCCAGCCCAGAGATGGTCCCACCCACAAGGGGCCCTTGATCACTAATTGAGAAAATGCCTCACAGCTAGATCTCGTGGAGGCATTTTCCCAACTGAAGCTCCTTTCTCTGTGATAACCCCAGCTGTGTCAAGTTGACACAAACCTAGCCAGTACACTTTATGTATATGTTTTCTATTTTTACGTATTGGCTACCTTAGCCACATTGAAAATAAAAGTGTATTCACTTAAAGGAAACTTTTAAAAGTATAATTTAGATTCATTTAACCATGCATTTGAACAATTACTAATACTTTAATCTCAAGACATAAGTTCTCCTGCATCATTTTCTATTTAGACATTTCAACTCAAGTCACAATACCACTGGACATTCACAATCAAGTCATATTTTCTATACACTTCTTATAGATTTTGTTGGAGAATAGACCTGTTATTCAGGATTTTATCAAGATGAAATTTATATTAAATATTTTTTTAGGTTTGAAATATATTCAAAGGTGCTTTAATAACAAAATTTCATAAAATTCATCTTTTTTTAAAATTTTTTTTCTCTTTATTAGATATTTTCTTCATTTACATTTCACCTGTTATTCAGAAAATTTTCCCTTACCCTCCCGCGTCCCCGCCCTGCTCCCCTACCCACCCCCTCCCACGTAATGGCCCTGGCATTCCCCTGTTCTGGGGCATATAGAGTCTGTATGACCAAAGGGCCTCTCCTCCCAATGATGGCCAACTAGGCCATCTTCTTCCATATATGCAGCTAGAGACATGAGCGCAGGGGGAACTAGTTANAAAAAAAAAAAAAAACCCAGAGTATAATGGAACTACAATAAACATGTGTGGGTTCCTAAATTTCATTAATATATTTTAATCTGATCACTCAGATATTCAACAGTATGTGTGTTAGGTAATATTATTTGTGATGTTCAGATTGAATAATTATATTTGTCATAAAATTTGATTTTTCAAGAGAAAGTATTGAATGCCAAGTTGGTGAAAAAGCTGTATGTATATGCTGAACAAACAAAACAAAAGACAAAGTATAATTTTCAGTAGACATGGAGAGATTTTGAAAAACTCACAAAATTCTTTAACTTTATAAATACACAAAATTTATATACAGGAATACAGAATGAATTTTCATATGATACATCAAGTCACATTTTTGATGATTGAGACTTCTTATGTTGGAAAACTGAAAGCTATCTTCAAACTTCATTTTTAGCTTTTGAGATTTTGTTTAATTTTGATAATTAAGTAGTGTTACTGTATTATGAATAATCTGTCTTAGTGTATGTATAAGTTCATATCTATATGTGGGTGTTTTATGTTTCAAATTTCTAGAAGGAAAATATGACATAACTTAAAATTTAAGATGATACATATACTCTCAGAATATTAGAGTCTTTCTAGTTTGTTAATGCCACAGTCCTAAAATATGGTCATACTCTTTCCTTCATAGCTTCCCATTTATTATTATATGTTTAGATAAACTACTCTTTTATTCAGTAGTTTCTGATTATGTGCTAATGCTTGCTTTTTCCTTTCCTTCATGTCACTGAATTTAAAGATTATATGTATTGCTTGTCCTGTGAAATATCCCTCCTTTCTTAAATATTAAATATCTGATAATATTACAGTTGTGTGAATAAAGTTACTTTGATACCTAAAATTATAGCTTCTACTTCTTTTGTTATAACAAAACTAACTTTACCTTTCATAATATGTAACTTCAGTTCAACTAGTATAATTAAAATCCAAGTGAATTTCCTTTAACACTATTAATCCTATTCATATTATTCCCAGTTTTAATGCAATGAAAAACAAGAGTATAGTAGCTCTGTGTAGAATATTATTAATTCCATGTGTCCCTAGTATTCTTGGTTTAATTCTTACTTTGTTCAAGAGATTGTAAATGGATTTTTCATCATCATATGCATTCATTTCTATATACATATACACATGCTCTTTTTAACATTTTAGCATGAAATATGAATTCCCATATCATAGGAATATTGATGAGGATATAACTAGTTTTCTCACTGTACAATATAAATATGTATATGTATATTTAATCATCATTTGTGTCTTTTTCATGGAGTTAGTAATAAAAATGGCCCTAGAGGCGAAAATTTATGGTACAAATCTAAAAATTTAAAATACATAAAGATTTCCAAGTTTTAGTTTGTATGTGTAATAGGACTTTAAGTAAACAGATTTTATATGACTATATTAGAATAAGTATGATAGATGTCTCTTTACCTGTTATACTTTTAGATATTAATACACCACTGTATTTAATGCAACTTCAGAGTCTAACCTGTCTGTAAGTCTTAATGAAATACTTGTTAATAAATTTCTTCTGCACTCTCCCTGATCTGCTCCCCTCCCTGGCATTCCCCTGTATTGGGTCATATAAAGTGTGCAAGACCAAGGGGCCTCTCTTCCCAGTGATGGCTGACCTGGCCATCTTCTGCTACATATGCAGCTAGAGACATGAGCTCTGGGGGTACTGGTTAGCTCATATTGTTGTTGCACCTATAGGGTTATAGACCCCTTCAGCTCCTTGGGTACTTTCTCTAGCTCCTCCATTGGGATCCCTGTGTTCCATCCTATAGATGACTGTGAGCATACACTTCTGTGTTTGCCTGGCACTGGCATAGCCTCACATGAGACAGCTATATCAGGGTCCCTTCAGCAAAATCTTGCTGGCATATGCAATAGTGTCTAGGATTGGTGGCTGATTATGGGATGGATCCCCGGGTCGGGTAGTCTCTGGATGATCTATCCTTTTGTCTTAGCTCCAAACTTTGTCTCTGTAACTCCTTCCATGGGCATTTTGTTCCCTATTGTAGGGAGGAACGAAGTATCCACACTTTGGTCTTCCTTCTTCTTGATTTTCTTGTGTTTTTCAAATTGTATCTTGGGTATTCTAAGTTTCACCAAAAGAAGAGAGGGAAGAGATGCTGTGTTCCTATTCTCTCTCAGGCACTCTATGGCACCAGGAAGTGAATCAGCTTCAGAATCAGAAGACATGAGTTAGAGCCAAGTGATACTGATCATTTGCTTCTTATCATTGTCTTGCATAAAACTACTTGAGATTCCTGAGCCTTATATTTATTTTCCATAAAACAGTCTATAATCTGCCGAATTCCTAAAGCCTTGGAAAAGTTGAGATATATTATAAAATGTAATTTGCTTATAACAGTTACTTACATTTTTCCTTTTTTTTTTGTTAGACTCATTAGGTAACCCACCTAACTGCCTGGTAAGCAAATATTATCATTGATCACTAACTCAAAAATTAAACTTGTATACTACATTTCAAAGTTTCAGTGATTTGATTTAGGCAACTAGTAAATGACATGCCTTGTATTTTGACCAAACTGGGCTAACCTTCAATGAGAAATGCCTTCCTGTCCTCTGATTGATCACTAGCATATCACTGCAATGCCTTTGTTCACATACTCAAATAATTCAAGTTGTTTTATATATAGTACTAAATATATGAAAACAATACTTTGCAATACTTTCTCCATATATTGTTGTAAATTATGTGATAATTACTCTTATTTTCTTAAATATTTATTTATTTATTATCTTGCTTAATGTCCCCCCCCCAATCACCTCCTCCCACAATCCTTCTCCAGTCCCCACTCACCTTCTTCTCTGAGGGTGGGTGTCCCCCTAAGATATGTCCCCACTCTGGCACTTCAAATCGTTCAAGCCTAGACATTTCCTCTTGCAATGTGAACAGACAATGCAGTCAAGTTAAAAGAATATATTATACATACAGGCAATTGTTTGGGGGCTACCCCTCCCCCACATTACCCACATAAAGAACAATCTTGATATCCACTACATATGTATAGAGAGGTATAGGTCCAGCCAGTGAATGTTCTTTGGTTGGTGGTTCAGTCTCTGAGAGCTCCAATGGTCCAGGTTAGTTGACTCTGTTGGCTTCCTATGGAGTTTCTATCCCCTTCAGGGACTGCAGTCCTTCCCACAGCTCTTCAATAAAAGTCCTCAAAATCCATCCACTGTTTGCCTGTGGGTGCCTACATCTGGCTGAGTCAGCAGCTGGGTGGAGTCTATCAGGGGACAATCATGCTAGACTTCTGTCTGGAAGCATAACAGAGTATCATTAATAGTGTCAGGGATTGATGCTTGGTCATAAGATGGGCTTAAGTTAGGCTGCTCATTGGTTGGCCATTTAGATAAGAACAACTTTTTCAATTTTAGCCATCTGATTTACTAGTTTTTTTTTTTTTTTTTTTTTTTTTTTTTTTTTTAATAGTGTGTCAATTTGCAGTCTAGGTTAGTTACATACTCAAACTCCTGATCCAGCCTGCCAGATGCTATGATTACTGTAATAAATCTTCTTTATTCCCCAGCTTAATGTATCATTTTAATAACTTTCTTTCATTCTTTCTTTCTTTCTTTCTTTCTTTCTTTCTTTCTTTCTTTCTTTCTTATTTACACTCAAGATTTTATTCCCGCCCTCCTGGTCCACCCTCCGACTGTTCCAAATCCCATACCTCCTTCTGACCCCCCTGTCTCTAAAAAGATGTCCCCACCATTCACTTCCCAACCCACCTGACCTCTAAACTCCCTGGGGCCTCCAGTCTCTTGAGGGTTAGGTGCATCATCCCTGATTGAACCCAGACCGGGCAGTCCTCGTCTGTATATGTGATAGAAGCCTTATATCAGCTGATGTATCCTGCCTGTTTGGTGGCCCAGTGTCTGAGATATTTCTGGGGTCCAGGTTAATTGAGACTGCTGGTCCTCCTACAGGGTAGCCATTCTTCAGCTTCTTCCAGCTTGTCTCTAATTCAACCTCAGGAGTCAGCAGCTTTTGTCCATTGGTTGGGTGCAAATATCTGCATATGGCTCTTTCAGAAGGCAGTCATGATAGGTCTTGGGTCTTTCAGAGGGCAGTCATGATAGGTCCCTTTCTGTGAGTGCTCCATAGACTCAGTAATAGTGCCAGGCATTGGGGCCTCCCCTTGGGTCTGTAACTGGAGATTTTAATATATTAATATAAACCATTTAAAACTTTTAATTCTGAAATTAAAAAAAAACCCTTTATTTCACGTATTTTAGTTAGTATCTTATAATAGACATTCTTAAATAAATTTAAACCAAGAATTTTAATGATTTTCTTTGGATATTTTTATGTGAGTCACATATTTTATTGATCCTTGTGACACCTGAAATTCATTTTCCTGAAGCACACATCTTCTTAACTTGTAAATAAACATTTAAAACAACCTGTTTAAAATTGTCTTATTAAATCAACAGAAATACTAATATTAGGGCTTATAGACTTAACATGACTCAAATTCATTTCTTTTATTAACAATAACTATAAATATCCTAGATATAGTTTGAAAATGTTTAAGATGTATCATCTCAAATATGGTAAATTATTTCTCCCTTAATCCTTCATAAACTTATCTCATATTAAAAACTGAAAAAACAAGAAAACAAACAAACAAAAAGAATTGTTAAATATGCAAGAGCTACAAATGTAGCTTAGGTTTATAGTACTTGCCTAGTAGATGCAAGTGTCTAGGTTACATACCTAACATAATATTATGAAAAATAAATAAAAGAAAGTGATCGAACTAAGACAATGTTTAAAATTTGAATATGCATCTTCTATATTTTAATTAGGTATTTTCTGAGAACAATTTTGTGTATTTTAAACTTGCATATTATGTATAATGACAAGATATTTAATATACTGGAGCACAAATATCATTCTGTTAGCTTCTTCTACTAAAATCAAGCGATTTAAAAAGTGCTTGCAGAACAAAAAAGAAATTGCTGTGTCTTAAATTGTATAAGCAAGCCCACCACAAAAAATAGAATAGGCTTGTGGAAAAAATTTTCCATTTTATGTTGAAAAAGAAAAAAATCATTATGAGCTAGAGTTAACTGGGAAAGACATAGACAACATTAAACATGATATGGTGAAATATAAAAGTTTGGCAGGGGAGAGATAAGTAAACACACCACAGTTTGTTTGTCCTGACATCTTTGATTTAAATATCTTAAGGCCATAGAACTAATAATTTTGTAAAATAAAATTACAGGCTATAGAATATTTTATTTACATTTAGAACATCTTACTTACATCCATTCAGGTATTTTCATCAAACATATCCCTCACATTATCCATTAAATCCAATTAGATTGTTTTATTCTGTATCTCTAGACCTTAGCATGAAATTTTACTCACTCTTTTTGAAATTTTACTATTTTGGGTCTTGCTATGAGGTTTTGAGGGTTTTTTTTTTTCTCATTTGTTTGTTTGTTAGTTTTATTTTTGTTTTTTTTTTGCTTTGTTTTGTTTTGTTTTAAATGTTTTTTTAAATATCCTCAGCTTACTTTTTCATTAAATTACCTTATTCTCTTCTCTCTTTTTGATAAATGATTTATATCTTGATGAATCATAATCATCCTAGGTAGTCCTGAGAGTTCTTCAATGTTGAGGAAAGTAGCATTCTTCTTTCAAGCCTAGATTTTGTTACCAGCTAATATGCTTAAAACCATGTTTTAAAACTGGGGTGTTTGTACAAATGCTAATGAATATCTAAATCAGAATCATGGAGTTTAAATTTTTCCTGAAACAGAATATCCATCTGAATGTAGTGAGGTTAATATGTGGAAGTATCAACTCAATAAAGTTCTTCCTGTTTAAGTATGAATATCTTACTTTAAATGCTGACTACCTCATTAAGTGAGGACGATATAAAAGAAAAAAAATAAGAAAAGAATAGAAAAAAATAGATCAAGGTGGCAAGGTACATAATCCCAGTGCCAGAGATGGAGAGAGGGGAAGTTCATTGAGGCTTGAGACTAGCTTGTAATGCCAATCCGTGAACTTCAGAAACAGTCTTACAGAAAAATAACACGGACAATCAATTGTATAAGGCATTTCATTCTCCACATTGATGACACACATGTGCATCCAAACAGATGGACACACACCCACAGGCTACTCAGACCAGAGAAGCAGCTCCATGCCTTGTTCAACCATAATCAATGAAGTTTCCTTCTGCAACAAATCAGAACAAATACAAACACTGACAGCCAAACATTAAGCAGAGAGTGGTAGCTGCCAGTGGCCACACATTACTGGGTTCCTCAAAGGAAAGCTAGGGATGGATGGAAAGAATGGTGAGAGAAATGACAAGCCAAGACAAAGTTCTCTGATCTAGGCTCAAATTTTTAATTGTAGGGTCTTGAATGTAAAGGGGGTAGACCCATCCCCCACGTTGCCAGGATCTCCTTGCTCTGTCAGCATCTCATCAGGAAAGCAAGCACAGGCTGTTCAGCAGGTGGTGGCTTCCTGCAGGAAGCTGCAGATGTGGCCCACAATAGACTTTACCTAGGTCAGAAGACTTCCCCCCTAGGTGGGCTAGCTGACTGTGGCAGAAAGAAGGTGTGATTCAGCCTGCTCAAGGCTGGGGGAAAGGGTACAGAGCATGAGAAACTTTGGAACAATCAATCTTAAATAAGATGCTTCCATCGTCCTTTAGCTTAGGGAACCACTTGAAAGAGGAGGCAGAGTCATTTAAGAGACAGACAGAACACTAAGATCTAGAACACCAAGAAAATAAAGGCCTGTAAATCAAAACTCAATACAATTGACAGGAGTTCTCCAATTACAGACCCCCCCTTCAACAAGTCCACCCCTTCTGTTCTTTCTGAAAACACTTCCAGAAGCTAGAGATGAAGTATTCCAGTATATGAGCCTATGGAGACATATAAATGACCACATTCCTACAATGTGAGTTATAGTTCAATAATGCCAGTTAATGTCATCAACACATACACAAAATACATCATTATATATACATGTGCACGAATTATTGAAATACAGAGACAAGTAAAAATAGTATTTTTCTTAAAATCAGCATTGAAACTTTTTCACAGTTACAATCCTTTTATATTACGGTCCATTACAAAGAAAATTTAATAATTAACAATTACTTATGAGTCTGAACTATTTATTCATTTTTATTATTAATTGTGTCTGAGAAATATGGAATCAAAACTAGAAGTTCTATTTAAACACACCCCCATATATATACATATATATATATATATGTATATATATATATTTTAGGCATCATTATAATTAGCACTATAATTTCATAGTTGTTAGAATTATCTAGGTATGTAACTCTTACAACTAAAATGAAAACAAATTTTACATGTAAACAAATGTAAACTTTTGGAACTACCTCCAAAATATAATAATGAAGGCATCAATTCAGAAGCAAGACTCATGAGTTTCTTGACATCTAGTTATCTTGATCTTTTCTAAGATACTGAAATGCATCATTAATACTTCTGAATTCTCCTGTATTTAAATACTGACAGTATCAAATCTATGCAGGCAGGTGTGTGCTGATATGTGTGTATCTGACATCATATATAGAGATCTAATTTTTTAAAATTTCTATTACCACAATTTGACATCCTTCTTTTGCTTGAGGAGCCACTTAAAACAATATGTTCTAACTGAAACAAATGAAATATTCTAGAATTACATCAGTATCTTCTTCTTTCCCTAATAAGATTACTAAAACTTCATTAACATTATGTGACTTATATTAAAGTCTTGTTTATGTTGATTTTATATTTATTTCTCAAATTTGTAAATAGAAAGGGATTTTCACTCAATATGAAATAATAAAACTAGCTAAGTGAGAAAAATTAACCTTACCTACAGAGATTGTTTTAAAAATAATTAATTGAATATATGTCTATAAACCTTATTATAGACACTCAGATTCTGGACCTATTAATATGGGAAGCCTAATGAGTTTATCATTGCCAAGAAAAAAATGGAAAGTGGTTTCAATTAATTAGGGAATGAAGCCGGAGAACAATAACTCTCACATTAGTCCAGTCAATTATTCAGTAATTGATGTTTTATTTGCATGCCAGTTTGTTTAACTTTAAACTTTACTAGTAAAAATATTTATAATGTGTGACATCCATAGATTACTTTCAATAAGGAAATATAATATACATGTTATATGGAAGATGTGGAGTGATGAGAGTCATTCTGTTTGTGGATTAATTCCTTTACATATAAGTTTCTCATAAAATTCAACTAACATACTAGTATAAAATTCTATTGTTTTCAGATTGCTAGTCTGGAAATCCAGGCACGTTCATATAGAGTCTTCCTTTAGAATATCAAAATATAGACTCAAGGTGTCAAATATATTCCCTTTTATTTGTAGGGGCAAAGTGGACTATTCATGTTATTCACAGCTTTCTTGCTGGATGATTGCCAGGAGCCACCCTTAGTTTCTAGAGATTATTGTCATCAGCACTTTGGTTCCATTAATCTCAGATACTTGGTGCATGTTGACTACTCTTACTCTTCCAATTTCTCAGAAAGCTCCTTAAAGAGGGAAAAGAATGTTTCTTCTGAAGTCTCATATTACTAAGTTATGCCCTCCCATATAATCTTTTTAATGAGTTCTGAGGTAACTGAATAGTAAGGTAATTGTATCAGCCCAATTCTGATTACTGCTTTAAGCAATATAATTAGAGTCTTATCAAATCTACAAAATCCCAATGATTGGAATAGATGACTGTGTGAGAGTTAGGAACTTTAGAATTCTGCCTATCATAAAAGGTTTTAGTAATAATGATACCCTACCTTTCAGAACATTTTTTTAAAATTATCTACCTTCTGGAAATAATTGCATTATAGATTCCTTATTATATGTACAAATATTTTTTTCAGGCAGTTCTACTTTTGTTTCAGGAAAAAATGGCAAAAAACAAACATAAACAACAACAAAACGATAAACAAATATCCAGTACATTGCATTTTGTTTACTGTCAATATACTGGCCATTGAAACTTTGCACAACATAGGGATATAATTCATTGTAGTATATTAATGCCATTTTTTTTAAAGTACTACCTAAAGTTCAGGCTGCTATTATGAACCAGTTTTTTGAAACGGCTTCTCTGTGCCCTCAAAACAAACAAGCAAACAAACAAAACAAAGCAAACAAACAAACAAACAAACAACCAAACGACAACAACCACAACATAGACAGAAGAGCTGGATGAGGTGGTACACGTTTCTATTACTTGGAAAGATTGTCTAACTCAGGGTCATACTAGACTCCACAGAAGACCTTTATTCAAAATAATTGTTTAAAGGAGTTAAGGAAATTCCACTTGTTGGTTAGTCACTTTCATCTATGTGGTCTAATGGTTTCTGCTTATTACTTTATATATATTTGGTGTACATTACCCAATGTTGGCTGAGTTAGGTTGGATGAGTTTAGTTGTGTAGCATTTCTAAACATCCCTAGTTTTCGTGTTGTGCAAACATGATACAGAATGTGTAGAAATATTGTAGTATTGCCTAGAAAGAGCATAGAGATACATTTTATGCCATGGAGTTTCTCACCAGTATTCAGGAATGCAACTTGAAGTTTCAGGCTGTGCAGATGAGTGTCCTTTCAAAACTTCAGAGGTATTGTGCCTTGCTGTTGCCTTCATTTCAGGAAAAGTTAGATTCAAGATGAGCAAGTGAGTTAAAAAACAGTCTTAATTAGTCAAATGGAGCCAATAAACTTGAACAAAGTCATGTTTAAAATGGACAAGAAACTCACGAAAATACTGCTGCTATAGGAGATGTGATTAGGGAGCTTTGAGAGTTATAGTCGGCCTGCCTTTGGCGCACGCCTTTAATCCCAGTACTCGGGAGGCAGAGGCAGGCAGATTTCTGAGTTTCAGGCAAACCAGGTCTAAAAAAGTGAGTTCCAGGTCCGCCAGGGCTATACAGAGATACCCTGTCTTGAAAAACCGAGAGAGAGAGAGAGAGAGAGAGAGAGAGAGAGAGAGAGAGAGAGAGAGAGAGAGAAAGAGAGAGAGAGATTCTTTAAAGGGAGAAATCTATAAAGAATTGGAGAGGGTGAGGAAACTTTCACTATTCATGTTTTATCAGAGGAATATTTTATAAATAATATTAGAAAATGATTCACAACCATACTGCCAGAAGGAATAATATTATGAATACAAAATGCATCAAAAGAAAGCAAAGGAATCAAAGAAATTTTGCTGTACATAGGTCTCTCAAAGCAGTCATAAGGTATTTTTCATCCCTAGCATTGATCACCAGCAGTTTGAATAACCTTGTTTGTAATATTTTCAGCAAGGACAGATGGATACGTTTTATGTCTGTATAGGTCATTTCATGGTCAGTTGTGTCAAAAGCTTTGTCTCAGTAATCAAGAAAATCTAATTAGTTCCAGGTGGTGAGGGCAAAGGTCCATTTTTCTTTCCATATCCCCTTACCCTTTTCCTAAATCTCTATCATGTCTCAGTTTAGGTAACATATGAGTTCCTCTAGCAACACTAATCAATTTTTTAAAATTATCATATGAGCAGATTTTACCAGTGCTTCTGAAATATTTCCATATATGACATTAGAACTAATAATAATTCATTTCTTGCCAACTGGTATGTCTATTTTTGTTTTTCTCTAAATATTCTTCTATTTTCATTTAGAATAATAGATTTAATTGCAGCATAACAATAAAAATAAGTTAAATCACTATGAAAATGATTTTGCATACTTAATACCTGTTAACCCATCAAGAAAATAAACACACAAACTATTACTAGATATTAAATATTTTGATGTAATTTTTAAGAACTTCCTATACATTCTTATCATTGAGTGGTTTGATCTATTCTACATCTGCAAACAATCTTCCACCAGGGCCAGCTAATTAATATAGGAAATAATTATGAAAAGATGATGTGCTTTTCACATTATTTCATTTAGAGATGTAACAAGATTTTTAAAACTCCCAATCAAATCATGTAGAAATTGTCAATGATTAAAACTGACATCTTCAAAATAGCCTCAAGCTATTTATGGAATTTTGGATTTATCTTTTTACCACTAGTTCTCTGAGAACTCTATAGATAAATTCAACACAGAGATATAATAGTGGAAAATATGTATTTAATTCCCTATACTGTTTCTTCTGAAAATTGTTTGTGTTAATATTAATATATTTATATATTTATATTTATATATATTTATATATATGATCTGATATATATATATATATATATATATATATATATATATATATATATATATATATATGTATGTATGTGATAATGTCCTAGGTGCTTTTAATACAAAGATATATCAGTTATGGTTAATTTTATATGCATTTCAACAGTCAATGAGAATGTTTAAGATTCATTATGTTAATGGATTTTTCCCATACATATCAAAGGGCAATTCTAGTTTATTTTTAGTTGCTCAAAACTTCTGTATTTTATGGCTACAGCTGAAGTTCTTGTAGGTAAATACAAACATCTTTGTATAGATTTCTAAACTTATTATTGAATGAAAGACCATCTTTTAATTAACATAAGAAGTTATATGAAAGTTTTAGTTTCAAATACAAAAATAGGTGAATTATTTATAGGTAAAAGGTTTTAAGAAATTATATAGCTAAGTTGCATTCATTCATATAAAGGAAATTAATTTGGAACTCTGACTTGTGTTTTGCTGTTGCTAACATGTTTGGTTATTTGATTCTTGAATTTTATTTCATTAGTAGGAACTTTCACATGAATTAAATGGGTTCCTGACACAACTTAAGTAATGCTAAAAATGTGAGCCAAAATTTGTTCTCTGTTGTTTTCATTACTCTAAGCTCCAAAGTTTTCGTTCCTTTTTTCTTAAAGTTTATTTATTTTATGTATATAGTACACCATAGCTGTCTTCAGACACACCAGAAGATAGCACCATTTCCCATTACAGATGGTTGTGAGCCACCATGTGGTTGCTGGGGATTGAACTTGGGACCTCTGGAAAAGCAGTCAGTGCTCTTAACCGTTGAGCCATGTCTTGAGCCCTGATCTAATGCTTTCCTTATGCCATTTCACATATTTCCATTCCCAGTTCTGCCAGTTTAACTAGAGCCCTAGTTTGCTTATACATATTTTCATTTTTCTCTGTGGTTATTTGGAGATAAAAGACAGATCTCTATTCTGTTTCAGTGTATCTAAATAAAATGATTTCTCAAATATTTTTCCTGATTCTATATTTTCACATCCTCAGCTTCTCTGTCTAATTGGAAACCCATTCAATTTCCTTTAGGCTTGCCCTAATGATATTCACTATTCTCAATTTCTCACTACTTACTGAAGAGATAGCAAACTGAAAATTTCAATTCATCTTTCAAAGTAAATTTAATTTATGTAAAAGGCAATCTGCAGCCCAGGCTGGCCTCGAACTCATGATCCTCCTGCCTCTGCCTCCTTCAGCAAATCCTACCTGCGTGTGCCACCACTCCTTAATTGTATGTGAGACCACTACAAAAGAAGGGGATTCTTGAGAATAAAAAAAATGGAGAAAAAAGCTGAGCATACCAATCCTGCTTTGATCTTCTCATTGTGAGCAGCTGCTTCAATCACTTGGTGCCCGTACTTCCTCACCATAAAAGGACTGAGAGCTGAAATAAACCCTCCTTTCCTTACATAGCTTTTGTCAGGGTATTTTATCAATGGGGCACAAAAGGGCCTGAGATATCCAGTCATAGAAATGGTGGAATTTAGATAGCTGAAGAAATGAAGGGAGAGTATGAAACCTGGGATAATAAGCCATGTCTGTTGAAGAAGACTTGCAGGGTGAGAGGAAGGTGGATAAAAGAAAGTTTAGGGATATTTTCCAGAGCAAGTTGTAAGCTGTAGAATAAGTACATGTGTGACACCTTACTCTGATAAATACCCAAGATATGGTAATGTCTTTAATTTGGGACAGGGACTATGCTATTAAAGAAAGGTTGTGATTACTCTGATAATGTAATTTTATAAATTTTGTGTATGTCATATAAAAATACCCCTTTCAAATTAAAAAAAAAAAAAAGCAATCTGACTTCAAGAGGGTCTGTAGAATGAATTAAATCTAGAGACTATTGAAATTATTTGCTTTATTGTAGAAATTATACACCTTAAAAATGTCATTTTAAGCTGGGCGTGGTGGCGCACGCCTTTAATCCCAGCACTCGGGAGGCAGAGGCAGGCGGATTTCTGAGTTCGACGCCAGCCTGGTCTACAAAGTGAGTTCCAGGATAGCCAGGGCTATACAGAGAAACCCTGTCTCGAAAAACCAAAAAAAAAAAAAAAAAAAAAAAATGTCATTTTATACTTTTAGGCAGAGCCATATGCCTTAGAGAGCTGGCTTTCTAATAGTTAGTTTTAATAGGAAAAATTCTATATTTGAGAGAGTATGCCTTCATCTTTTTGATTAATTATTAAACATTCTTAAAGATAAAATTCTTAAGACCTTCATAGCTATTAATCAGAAATGACCACATCTGTGCTGATTTATGTACAGTGTACTTGTCACTTATTTGTACTTTGTATTTTATTATGATTTATTGTCCAAACATGTTAGTCCAATTTTGTTATCAAGAAGGAAATTGTATCATGGAAAAAAAGCTAATTATATATATTTTTCTAATGCTGTAGGTGTGTTACTGGTGTGTGTTTGCATATACATATAGTGTGTTTGCATATACAGATATATATAACAAGAAGAGCATGGTAGTGCAAAATGACAATTCCCATTTAAAGACACAATCTTGGTGACCTAAGGACTTCCTGTAAACACTGAACTCAAGGTCCAGATCATGGGCAGTGGATCCACTTCTGTGACCAAGACATGGGTCTCTAAGGCATATTCCTGGCTGGGCATGGTGGCGCACACCTTTAATCCCAGTACTCGGGAGGCAGAGACAGGCGGATTTCTCAGTTCGAGGCCAGCCTGGTCTATAGAGTGAGTTCCAGGACAACCAAGGCTGTACAGAGAAACCCTGTCTTGAAAAAAAAAAACATAAACAAACAAACAAACAAACAAACAAAAAAACCATTAAAAGGCATATTTGTGTACTATAGAATTTACTTTTGTTAAAGTCTCTATGTGCATAGAAATGTATTTTCCTTAAAATTAGTATGATATACAAAAGACAGCATCTGTTGAGACTAAATTTAACCTCTAATTTTGCTACTAAAACCACTGCAGATCTGATCCATTATTTTAGTTTTATTATTATTATTTTTTAATCTTGTGGACTGAATCTCTTGGAAGAAATTAGATTTTCAAATACTTATGTGCATTTTTCAACATTAAAGAATTGTACAAAATTTTATGAGTCTCCATTTAGTTTGCCTTAAAAAGCATCAACTAATAATGAATCACTATTTTAGATTTATAATAACATGATACAGTGGGGTGTGAAATATTCTCCTGGGGATGAAATCGAGAAAATATTGCTATAGGGATTTTTTTCCAGTTGCACATTACTTTGTTTAAATTTTATTTAATTAAAAAATGTTTTACACTCCCTCTGACAGTTTCCCTAACCCATATCTCCTCCCCATCCCCTGTTGCCATGGACCTGGACCAGGCCTAGTCGGCCCTCCTCAATCCATGAGAATCAAAGGTTCGGACAGATGGGCATGGAGTCAGCGAAAGTGGGGTGACAAAAAGACTTGACACAAGGGAGTGTGGATTTGAATGTAATGTGTCATATTGAGCATCAAACTTTTTATACAGAAAAAAAAATAGGAAAGTTAGATGACACATTGGCAAGGTAAAATGAGGTTGCTTGATTCTTACACAAAACAAAAGAATGCAAATACAGAAGGACTGGCAGGAACCAACTGGGATAAGATTCAATGTTAACCACTGGGATCAAAAACAACTCCACCTAAGGTCCACTTAATCTTAGAAGCCCTAGTTCCTATTGTAGCCTATTGTATAGTCCACCTTTCCCCTAGGCCTTTGTAAATACTTGTATCTGTGTGTAATTTAGCTACCTATAGTTCTAAGTATCTACTCTAGTTCCTCCTCAGGCCACAAACTTCCTTATTCCTAGATAATGGTAAATTCCTGTGTATGGCGGTGACTTAGCTATTCATGCCCAGGGTCAGATCAAGGACTGCCTAGAATCTAACTTAGCTAAATGTCAAAAATTCAATCCTTAGAAGCACTTATAATAAAGCAATATTAAGGGAAAGCACACAGATCCATTTATGAACTAAAGCAAGGACATTGGAGCATTCGTTATACAGGCTGCCATGGTTCCAGGAGACTAAGTTTCCGTGAACTTTTCGCCTCAGGACAGCACCCAAGTTTGGGGGTCCTGTTGCACTTGTCACTACTGGAGTGGATGTAGCACCCTGTCTCCATGAGGATGTCCAACCTCCCCTCCCTACCCTACTAGACCTCTAAACTGCCTGGGACCTCCAGTCTGTTAAGGGTTAGGTACATCTTCTCTGACTGAACCCAGACCCAGCAGTTCTCTGCTATATATGTCTTAGGGGCCTCATAAGATGGTGTATGCTGCCTGTTTGGTGGTTCAAAGTTTGAGGGATCTGGAGGGTACAGATTAATTGAGAGTGCTGATCCTCCTACAGGATCACCCTTCTCCTTACCTTCTTTCAGCCTTCCCTAATTCAAGAACTGGAGTAAGCTGCTTGTTTTTTTGGAGGGCAGTCATGATAGGTCCCTTTCTGTGAGCACTCCATAGACTCAGTAATAGTGTCAGGCCTTGGGACCTCTCCTTGATCTGAATCCCACTTTGGGCCTGTTGCTGGACTTTCTTTTCCTCGGGCTCCTCTCCATTTCCATCCCTGTAATTCTTTCAGACAGGAACAATTATGGGTCAGAGATGTGACTGTGGGATGGCAATCCCATCCCTCACTTGATGCCCTGTCTTTCTGCTGGAGGGGGGGGGGGGCTCTACAAGTTCCTTCTCCGCACTGTAGGTCATTTCAATTAAGGTGCCTCCTTTTTAGTCTGAGAATCTCTCACCTCCCAGGTCTCTGGTGCATTATGGAGGGTTCCTCCAACTTCCTACCTTGTGAGGTTGCCTGTTTATATTCTTTCTGCTGACCCTCAGGGCTTCAGTCCTTTTTCCCCACCTAATACCTGAGCATGTTCTCCTCTTCAGCCCCACACCTGTCCCTTTCCCCTCTCCTATTCCTCCTTCCTCACCCTTGTGATTGCTTTCTTCATGTACTAGCAGTACTTCGCATTGAGACAGTCTAGATAGGATATCACATACACAAAGGGACATATCCCTGCAGGGTTACACAGAAAATGAAAGCCATAAAATTAAGGGATACAAAAAAGAGATTACTTTTCAGTTCAGCAGGGGTCTGTAATTGGACACTGCTCAGGTGCAGATGAAAAGCACTCAGTTCAGAATCAAGTCATTTCTGTAAGAGCACTATAAATAATGAGCTGTTCTCTAGAGAGTCAATCACTCCCAACTGCCTGTTTAAAATGACAGAGCTGTCATGGCCAGTTGCTGTTCAGTTGATGGCAGTGCTGACCTAGTGTCACTTACACAGAATCTACAAATTAAATTTTAAGACTCAAAAAATATTATCTTTGGTTCAAGAGACAATATTTAATTCAATAATATTTGTGGTACTTCATGGGAAGTAATATGGGTTGACTCAACTTTCCAAGAGGGAGACAATTGCCCATTAAAGTCATTATATCAATGCAATCTATAAATCAATACATAGGGATAGTCAAAATATTTGCATCCCTTTCTCTGTCATGACATTATCACTAATGCTTTTGGAAATTGCTGTTCCTTTGGGCATGAGGTGGGGCTGATACATTTAAAAGTCATCTTAGAAACATGAAAATGAATTACTAAGGGAAAAATGTACTAATAGGAAGAAAAGCAAAAATTTAGAAAAAAACAATAAAATTGAAGAGAAAATTTTATCTTCTGAAAGTTCATTTATATTAACTGCAAGGACTTTTCAAATAAATAACACATCAGAACACAGCTTTCTGAAAACTTCCGTGATGGACTGTCTTGATTGGTTTTACACTTTACAGGATAAAATAGGAAGTTAGACTAATTAAAAGCCTTTCTATTGAATAATCCATGTACACACCATTCTAACGTTTAGGTAAAGGACCTACCTTGACAAAAGCACATTTTATTTCTTTTACTTAATTTCATTAGTGAAATTTTCTCTGACTTTGTGTTAACATTTATATTTTCTCCCAGTACATGTAAAAACATAATTATTAACAGAGCACTTGAAGTAACCATAGATCAGGGATGATGGGAATGAGCCCAATTGAACTATGAAAACATTTAAAGATGTTCTGTGCAATGATGTATGAAATAGATATGTGTTATATTGGACCAGGGGCATTTGCTCTAGAGCTTTGAACAAACGCCTCTATACTAAACAATTAATACATTTTGCATTCAGTAAACTATAGAAAACAAAAGTAATAAAGTTCCAAAATGGAGTTTTTCTCAATATATTTATTTCAGTTTAATGTTAAATGTGAATAGTAATATTATTCCAAATTGTCAACTGAATTTCTATAAAGAAAAGTAAGAAAAGGAGTGACATATGAAGTCTACAAAAAGAAAATCACGTGTTTTTGTTTGTGATATAATTTTCTTTTGACATTTTCTTGTAACTGCTACAATTTTATATTATATTTCTTGCTTTCCCATTACTTATCATGACAACGCTTAATAATTAAAATTCTTTTGTTTATAATCTGAAAAAAAGGACTCGTAATCTTGTAATAATATAGTTTCTCTTGCATATTTATCACCAAACCCAAAATATTAATGGTATTATTTTAAGTTTGAAAAACAATTTATCACAATGTTTTGTGCAAATATTTAAAGATAGTTTCACCTTTGATATATTTTAAAGCAAATCCTTTTACCAAGGAAAGGGAAAGTATTTCACTCTTGATGAATTTTAAAGCAAAACCTTTGATCAAGAAAAAATAAGCCAGATTATATAGCAAAACGCGAGTTTCCTATTAGCTCTGACACATTTAAATATATTTAAAAGAAATACACTCCATTTTCTTAGTTTGTTCAGAAAATTAATGCATATTTATGAACTGCTTAGGGAGTAAGCAATTATTTCCAAATTTACCAGTGAATAAGAACTGCTGAATGGGCTAGTTGGTGTGAATAGGTGATTATTTTCTGTGTCAGACATACTTAAGCAAATCTCATTTTATTTGAAATCAGTGTTAAATTACCACCTCAAAAAGTTTCTATTGAGAAAGTACTAACAATCATAAGGTGAACAATTAACAAAATCACACACTAAAAATCAGCAGTCCCATTACTAATGGTGTATTTATTGTGTTTTAAAGAAAGGGAGTAAGCATAATTGTGGCTAAAGAAATATATGTTCAAAGAAAACATTCTCAGTTAACTGGGAGAACTATAGAAATAACATCTCAGACACCCAGACACATTATTCTTTTCCTAAAAGATAGCTAAATATTTTATCTCAGCTATTTAAACTTTTATTTCCTTTTATATAGGGTTATGTGCTTTTTTTTTTTTTTCTTTTACTTGGCTGATCCCATTGTTAATTGTCCCTTAACCATGGGAATTTATTGAAGACTTTCACAACTCCAAGTTATAAGAATCATTACTAGCATTCACTTTTTACCAGCATCAAGGGAAACTGTAGTTTCTTCAGGGTTAGAAGAGCTGGATTTGAATAGCAGCCACAATTAGAGATGTCAACTGTTATTATGCCTCTAGTCTCAGCTACTTTTACCAAAAATAATTTTCTCATTTGAGAGAATAGCTTCTCTTTCTCTCAATGGCATAAATCACCTTTTATTTCTTTAGAAAGCTCTTGGCATTGGTAGCTGTTTTCTTTTTTCTTTTCTAACTTTAGTGAAGTTTATGGAGTTTACTCTTATAATGTTAAGAAATAAAACAGGGAGACCTTAAAATTTTGTTTATAACTGTATACAGACAATTTAATTTAGATATTAAGACAATATGATTTAAATATCATTACTAAAGGCACAAATTCGATCAATATTTTGCATAAAAAGTAGGAACTTTCCTATTTCTCTAACTGTTGGCCAGATTCTAAATTTGCTAATTCCCTTTGTGTGTGTGTGTGTGTGTGTGTGTGTGTGTGTGTGTGTGTGTGTGTGTGTGTTTGTGTGTGTGTTCAAAGAAGGATCAATAAAAATATAGTTATTCTTTATTGACTAAAACAAAGCCTGAATTACCTTTCTTTCCATTTTACACTATTAGAAAATTATTGAAATTACACACACACACACACACACACACACACACACACACACACACATAAAACAAATGGGAATCAATTGTTCAATTGTTTAGAAAATATCAGTATATGCTTTCTTATGATATTCAACACAACAAAAAAGCCCCAAAGTTATGTAATTCAACACATACAGCTTAATAACAGTGAACAGTTCAAAAGAGAAAATGTTTTTTTTTCATGTATGCTAATTCAGGTAGGAAAATTTTAGGAAGCTATAATATCTCAATTATATAAATATTAAGGTTCAGGATTTCACACTTAATAAAAACTGTGATAAAATGAATGATCCAAGATAGAATATTAGAATTAAATTTAAAACTGCCATATCTATAGAAATGAGAAAGAATTCTTATTGTGTCAGGTACAATTTTTAGATCGTAAAACAACTTTTTCTGAAGAAATAAATCATGCAAATTCATGAAATTAAAAAATCATCTTGTCTTGTACTTTTATCTTTATGAGTTTCAAATGGTCAGTAATCATGGAAAGATGAATTATTTTCCTACAGTTTTAATTTTGTAAGAAATTTTATAGTGATATTTCCAAGGCTTCATCTTGTACTTACCCTAAAGATAATTTCTTTGTTCTAAGCAGCATTCATTCGTAAATCTGTACACTAATTTACACTATGAGTGTTTTTAAGAAACTGTGATGATACAAAATTATAATTCTCTTTAATTACAAATATTTAAAATTTCTAAAAAAATTTTGTTGTACACTTTTCTGAGGAATGAACTTTTATCTGACATTGAAAAATTGCTATTTCTATGAACAAAAATACTTATGTAGTTCAGAGTATGCTGGGATATTTCATTATAAATATACTTTGGGGGGGCAAATTTTCTCTTTATTCTTTATAGTGTGTACAGAGTTGGAAGAGATGAATATGAAGTTAAATGGAGGTGAAATTTGTTTCATCTGAGTAACATTATCCTTTTTTCACACTTAACTGCTGCATATACAGATGCATATAACACCTTTACTTAGTCTTTCCTTATAAGTTATACTTAAACACACACACACACACACACACACAC
This sequence comes from Mus minutoides, assembly GCA_902729485.2. NCBI lineage: Eukaryota > Metazoa > Chordata > Mammalia > Rodentia > Muridae > Mus > Mus minutoides. The sequence continues at coordinate 615,481 of LR753312.1, forward strand.
ACACACACACACACACTCACACACACACACACACACACACACAAACTTGCCATGTAGCCAAGGATGGAGTTAAACTCCCCTTCCCCCTGCAAATATCTATCAAATGCTAGAATTACATCATCTGACTTCTAAATATGATTAGGATATGTATGCATCTTTTACAAACATTTAAAATGTTGATGAGAGTTATTAAACAAATCTCACTTCAAATGATTCCTATATTTTCCTTTTATTATCAGCAGTTTCAGAATCTTTTCATTTTCTCATAACTTTGGCATGTGGTAGTTTCAGAGTTGTTTTTTTTTTTGTTATTTGTTTTTTTTTTTTTTTTTGTATTCATCAAATTTTAAAAATTAAAACTCAATTTTCTCCTGCAAATATGACCTTCACATCTCAAGAACTTGAACTAAATGTTTTATGTTTGGCTATTTGTCTATTCTTTCAAGTAATGTCACTATTAATTTTAATTAATCATTTACTATTATATATTATTCTCAGCTACAAATGTCTAACCGTCTATTATGTGTACAACTTTACAAAACATAAAATTTTATCTGTAAGTATAACATATAATGAGATGACCCTTACTGTATGTGTGTTGGGGGCCTCATATCAGTTGTTGTATTCTGCCTGTTTGGTGTTCCAGTGCTTGAGATATCGTGGACAGGGGGAGGGTGTCCATATTAATTGAGACTGCTCGTCCTCCTACATGGTTGTCATTCTCCTCAGCTTCTTTCACCCTTCCCTAATTCAACAACAGGGGTCAGCTACTTCAGTCCATTGGTTGGGTGCAAAAAATCTGCATCTGATTCTTTCAGCTGCTTGTTGGTTCTTTCAGAGGGCAATCATGATAGATTCCTTTTTGTGAGCACTCCATAGCCTCAGCAATAGTGTCAGGCCTTTGAACCTCCCCTTGACCTGGAACTCACTTTGGGTCTTTTGCTGGACCTTCTTTTCCTCAGGCTCCTCTCCATTTCCATCCCTGTAATTCTTTTAGACAGAAACAATTATGGGTCAGAGGTGTGACTGAGGGAAGACAACCCAATCCAGCACTTGATATCCTGTTTTTCTGCTGGAAGTGGGCTCTATAAATTCCCTCTCCTTACTGTCAGGTGTTTGAGTCCTGGGAGTCTCTCACCTCCCAGTTCTCTGGTGCATTCTGGGGGCCCCAATCCTCCTATTTCCTGAGATTTCCTTTTTGCACTCTTTCTGCTGGCCCTCAGGTTTCCAGTCCATTTCCCTCACCCAATACCAAATCAGGTTCCCCTCTCTCCCAACTCTCCCCAACCCTGTCCATATTACCCCCCAGGTAATTTATTACTTTAAATAGCTGAAAACAATTTTTACTAACAGACATGAATAACAACAACAACAACAACAACAACAACAACAACAACAAACCTATAGGGAGTTCTTCACATCATTAAGGAAAGAAGGAAAAGGGAGAAATGTGGATGTATATAAAAGAATGAAGAGAAACAGAAGTGATACACAAGGACATCTGCATTACACTTGGGCACTGAGCAGTACATATTGGTAAGCACATATATGTGACAAATATAAACACATACACCATACTCAAAAGAGACACACAGAAAACTGTATTACAATAAAGCAGAAAACCATAAAAGTATACTCTTAATTCAGATTTCAAAATTCTAAAAGAGACAAGGCCAAGTCAAATATAACATAATAAATAACATTAGAAGGAAGAAGAGATTATTTTGGAGATGTGATTGTCTGTCTCTTAACAATCAATTACTCAGCAGTTAAATGAGCTATGAACTTATCAAAAAAAAAAAGAAGAAGAAAGAAAGAAACTTAAGAAAGAAAAGACTCTACATTATGTGATTTCAACTATTTGACTCTCTATAAAATAAGTATATATGTAATGTTGCCAAGGAGGAATGGCTAAAGTATTGATGGAGGAAAGGATATGAAGTAAGTAGGACTTTGACTATTTTTCAGAACAGTAAAAATACACCATATATTACTTTCAATATGAAGTATTTGTCCAAATTTATATGATGTACAACAGCAACAATTATTTTTATGTGAATTCTGAGTGTTATATGATATCCATGAGCCAATAGAGTCATCAATTATAAGAAATATACAATTTAGTTAGACTATATTCATTTTTTGTTTGTTTGTTTGTTTGGTTTGGTTTTGTAACAAAGTTTTATTGAAACACAGTCACATTCATTTGTTTATTCAGAATATATGGCTGTTTTTACACTATAAAGACAGGGTTAAGCAGTTATGACACAGACAACCTAGCCTGCATAGATAGCTTAGAGTATTTACTCTAAGGTCTTTTATAAAGCTTGTAGGCTGACACCTAGCTGAGTAACAAATGTCACTCATTTTACTAAAACACTTGCATCATTTTCAGAGGGATCCAAAGAGCTAAAACAGGCAGAGAAAATATGTGGAGAGAAGCCCAGTGTGAGTGCAAACTTACAAACTACCATTTGGGAAAAGAAAGCAGAGAGAATTAAGAGTTTGTAGCTAGCATGGGCTGTGTAAAGACTGGTCTTTAAAAGGAAGAATAAATAACATGTGGCTTAAGCCTTTTGTGACATCCAGGGTGGTTTAACAATGGAAATTAAAATGACAAGACATTAGGCAGTGTCTCTAGGCAATAATTTCAATGAACTGAACTGTTACAGAGAAAACTGTGCGTCAGTGCAATACATAAAATTATCATTTTAGGTCAAGTGAAACATTCCTTGTGTTGGCAACAGTATACCTCTTGCTGAGAGAATTATAAGTGGTTGACAGACTGTATCTAACATATTGGTATACTGCCCACTTTCTCAAAAATGTCCAGGAGAGATGAAGAGGGAAAGGCTAGAGGCTGTGAGATATTGCCTACGGTCCCACTGGCTAGGACATAGAACTTCAGGGAAATGATAGACCTGCAGCTGCCTTCTGTCAAAGTGATTGTCAAAGCTCAGCTACATAGCTGACTCCACTACCACCTTCTTGAGAGCACTGTCCCCATACAATTGCTTCATCTCTGCTTGGTGCAGAGCTTCTCAGATGGGGGACTCCACTGACCTGTGGTGGCTGAAGTACAGGCCATGATCTGTCTTCACATAGTCATCTAGGCATGCTGTGTCCAGCTTAGCTGTTCCTCCATCTCTTTGCTGTGCCTCTCAGTCTATGTGAAGTATTGGCAGAGCTCCTAGGTGATTTCCATATTGCTCAGGTCATGGGCTGCTTCATCATTTGAATCAGATTCCAGCTCTTTCTCTTCACACAGTGCTTCATTTTCTCCTGTGGATGCCTGGTTTCTATTGTAGTTATGCAGAGGCTTTCCAGAACTTTTGAGATTGGAAAAACTGTAGGGAGACTCCTACCAGGCTGTGTGCTGCCCTTGAGAGTTTCATAAACAAGAGAGTTCCAGGGAAGAGCTCCATGGGGCAAAAACCATGGGGAAGTGAAATAAGAATCCCTGAACTTCCTGTAGACATCATGGTGCCTTTGCATCCAAAGCATTGCATGATGATTAGGTCGCCAGTAGCTTGCATATACAGGGTGAGAATACTAAGATGCAGTAGCTCTCCATTTTGATGCCATTGCTGCTACCTATCACTACAACACTCAAAGTGGGAACTCATGGGCATACTGCTTGCAGATCTCAGGAGGTGGGCAACAACAAATCTAGTTCTCATAGCTGGGAGAATGAAGAGGTGCGGGGAGGGTGATACAAAGAGGGAGCCATTTGTTATGTTTCACTTTTCATTTCTGATTTTATTATCCAAATTAATTTATCATTCTTTCCTGCCCAGATTTTCCTGTATTCAAATTTATTTTAACCCCTTTTCACCTTATATTCAAGCATACCCACAAGCATTTTTCTTTTCTGCTCAGAGAGGTCTCAGCCTGGGGTGTGTATTTCACATGAGGTTGAGTTACCATCAGTTTTCCTGTGAGACCCCCACTTCCCAAGGAAATAGGCTATCTGCATAGTATAGCATAACACCCTACTTAACAATGGTTAGCAAGTCCCCAATCCTTGCCATTTTAAACTAGATCATTGTCTCTCAGTGTTTCCAGTTGGGTACTATGATGGTAATACATATTTAGACCTTAATTCTCATTAATCCCTTGTTTTGTTAAATTTAAAACAATGTCACATTGTCTCTACATGTGTGTTTCTTTTATTTATCTCCTTTCATAAAAGGCCTTCTATATTGCCAAGCTGATAATCAACATCCAGTACAGTTCATTTTAACAATATTAATTTTTATTCTCTTGTCCGGTTGTCTCTGGATTCCTTAGTTGGATGGTTTTATTCTCCTGGGGAAAAAGCAAACAACATTCTCCCAATCCTAAATTTGGGTCTTTACATTGACTATCAGAATATATGTTTCCTAGGGTGCATTTTAGCACTAGAAAAAGCATTATCTTTTAGATTTAAACTATAAACATACCTTATGTGGATAAGTATGCTGATATTTCCTCTTTTAAGATGTAAATTTAAGGTTGATATGCCTTTATCTTTTAGATTACTAAGGACATATTTATTTGTAAGCAAAACATATATAATATCTTTAAGAAAAATGTCATTTTGTATTTTATATTATTTTTGGAGTTTTAGGCTGTTTGCAAGTGGCTTTATCTTATTAGCAGGGAATCTTACCCTGACTTCATTGTATAGACCATGTTGGTCTAGTGTTTACAGAAATCTGCCTGACTCTGTCTCCTCTATGCTGACATTTAAGGCATGAGCCACCACTACTACCAATTTCAAATATTTCATCTCAATTCCAATTCACTGTAACTCTTTAATTTAGGAAACAAATTTGAACTATGGTTCCATTCTGAATTTACATAAAAATTAAAAATCTCCTATGTTTTAGTCACATCAAGGAGAAAAATATACTTTCTATAACCTATTAGCAAAAAACCAAAGTATTCAAACAAAAAAAAGTCAAAGAAACAGGAATATTTTAAGTTTTTCTGGACAACTGTCATACCTCATGCTGTAGCAACAAAGTCCTGTCTATTAGTCCCTGTATTTTACGTGTTGCTGCACTAAATTGGTGGGCCAGTAGCAGAAAGAGCTGACAAACATCTCATAGGCAGAGAACCGAGTTGCTCGTGTCATCAATTTCCTATTGGGAAGAGTCTTTTTCCTTCCTCTATTTTTATTGCTTGTAATTCACCATTACATCCCACAGTTCTCCCTTTATCTAAGTGTGTTTCATTCTGAATTTTTTTTTAAGAGAGGGCATGGAAAGCTCTGATCATTGTTGAAAATATTATAACTAACTCCAGGCTAACAACAACTAAAATGAAACATCATAAGATCCAAATATTTTGTGCTGTGGTGTTTTCTATTTTTTTTTAACATGGACAATGTTTTTTCCTTTTAATTTCTGACTGCCTCCCAAAGGACTTCAATTTAATAATTTTAAACTTAATACCTTAACAGTCCAGATACCTGGAGCTTTTTAATTTTTCTCGTGTGCTGTTGCAAGCCTTGTCTTACCCATCCAGATTGCTGAGGGCTCCTGGTCCTGTTTACTGCTAACCATAGCTGTTCATCTACATTGCTTCAGACTGTGCAGCTTCAGGCCTAGATCTCTCTACCATGCTTTTAACCATGCGTGCATGGGAGAAGTCAAAGCTGTTCAGTCTTCAGTCTTTGGTCTGCTTTCATTTTTTTTTTTTTTTTTCAATAAACCAGACCTCTTGTCTGGCTAGCCTGACTTTCCCCCCACTTTTTAACTGGATATTTTTAGGCCATAACCTGGGTTCTACTTGCCTTAAATTGGGCAACAATTTTAATCAAAGACTATTAATAGACTAATAACATTCTGTATATATTACTAAATGCTAGAAATTATTATGTCATTATAATCAGTTATACTTTATCAGGTAGTTCCCCAGCCACACAGAGAACTTTTAGTATTTTATATCTTAGTACTTAGCTGGGCAGACTGGCTACTAGGTCATCTAAGGTAACACAAACATCTTGCCTCATCCAGACATGTGGCTAGCTATTCCTTCCAGGCCCATAAAGAGGCCTCTCTCCTTTCCTCTCTCCTGTCAAAAAGGCCTTCCTCTTTCTTCTTACCAGTGTTCTTTTATCCCTAATTTTTGTTCACTAATAAAAATTGATAGAAATAATTCACTAATATAAATAATAGAAATATTTATTTCTTTACTAAAATCAATCACATCACTAGGATGGCAATGTCTACTTACTGTTATGAATCATTCCACCACACCCATGTCACTTTTCTGATCTTAGCTCTGTGAGACCCCACAAGTGTTTTAGAATTTGCCACATGACATCTTTTGCTTTAGCATCTTTCACAAGGAAGACAAAAGTACATCTAAGAGTTTAAAAGTGCCCTTTTGTCTTAGGGAATTATCTCAAGAAAGACCATTTGAATATATGTTTAAAATATAGCAGCTTAGTAAGTACAAGGGAAATTAGCCCAGTTATGCTAAACATTTTTTTTTATTTTTAAAAATTCTTTGAGAGTTTTATCAACTCCATTTTCATTACATCTTTCCCTTCTCCATATCTTTTCCAATACATTTTCTAAATGGGGAATCTTAAAAGAAACCAGTATGCTTTTTATCCCAAGAATAAGATCTTCTTAGGATAAGACATTTAGAATTTGTACTTTAATGTTTGAAAACAAAGACAAGTGATCAGGAAAACATAGAACAAACTTGTACTAGCACTTTTGTATATTGGAAAATTCTTCACTATAGGTCAAATATTTAGTTTCATGCTGCTTTTGTACCTAGGATGACTGGAAATAAAACACTCAGTTTCTGAGGTTTAATTTTCCCTGCTATAAAAGGAAATTGTATTAGATAATCTTAAAAATCCATCCCAGATAATGTTAAATGTTTCACATATGAGAATTCAATCAGAGTGCTAATACATTTAATTAATTGTTATTATAAAAACTGGAGAAGGAAAAAACAGGACAAGCAAGAGTGATAAGGTATTTAGAAAAGAGATAAGAAACATAAAGCTAGGTAGGTCACAGTTGGTTAAAACTGTGACTGTGATTCACTAGAAGAAAAAAAAAAAAAAAAACCCTGGTAAGGGGAACAACAAGTAATGGAAATGATGAAAGTGGTTTGTAGGTAAAATAATAAAGACACTAATCTACATAATGAAGACCAATGATGAGAATGAAGATTGTGTGTTTTATTACTTTACAATAACACATCTGAGTTTAAAAAGCTAAAACATATTTCAAAGCAGAAAATATTTTAAAATAGTCTTTGAATGTGTTGCTCTTATCATTAGCCTATATGCTTCATATAATTAATTTATATTGTGCTTTTTGTGTATTCTCAGCTCTTAAAATAATGGCTACTATATTAATATATTTTGTCCATGTATCTGTTAGCTTCAGTAACTTAGAATAGCTGTTAAACCTTCACAAATGGGCTATCATACACTAAGGAAGCTTTGTAAAATCAGCCCCATATATAGACATAAAGAAATATAATTGCTATGCAAAACCATATTATTTCTTCAAAATGAGAACTAGACATATTTGTAGCATTTTAGCTGAAGGAATTAATGACTATAACCTAAATATTGGTAAAGAAATAAATGAAAGGCAGCCATTCACAGGTTATTTTTCTCTCAGAATATTTGCATTAAATATGAGTTTATATAGATGACTTAATACAAGAAGTAGAGCCAGTTTTCTTATAGAAATTCTACATTTTCATGATTTATATTGGATATTTAAGCCATTTGAAATAATTTTTTTGTAAATGTTTGGTGTTAGGAGTCCAGTGTAGTGGTTTTACATATAGAAGTAAAGAAATTTTCTTTGGCTCTAATTCCTTTTTTTGTTTGTTTGTTTTTGTTTTTGTTTTTGTTTGTTTTGTTTTGTTTTGGTTTGGTTTGGTTTCTCTGTATAGTCCTGGCTGTCCTGGAACTCACTTTGTAGACCAGGCTGGCCTCAAACTCAGAAATCCGCCTGCCTCTGCCTCCCAAGTGCTTGGATTAAAGGCGTGTGCCATCACACCTGGCTCTCTTTTTCCTTCTAGAAGCCCTTGTCAATGATTTGTTAACATGACATACAAAATATTATTTGTATGATCACTATTTCCATTGGTTTGTTTGTCTCTATTTTTCTAATTTAAATTTTACACTATTATCTTTAAAATGTGCTTGTTTTGTAATCAGAAAGTATGATGCCTCCATCAATATAATTACAGGCAAATATTCTGGAAGAATAAAGACATAAAATCCTGAGCAAAATATTTGTAAATTGAATTTAACAATGTACTATGCAAGTCACAAACTATAATCAAATGAGATATCTTTCCAGGGATATATAGTTGGTTTACTATACACATATAAATTAATATATTATACATTATTAATATACTGAATAATAAAATCCATTATTTTAATGGATTCAAAAATCAAAGATTAAATAGTTTATGATATATTTATAACCAATTAGGTATAGAAATGTATTAAAACATGACAAATGCCGTATATTACAAGCTAAAGGTTAATTAACAGCATGCTTTACAGTAAAACGTTGAGGCTTTTCCTCTTTAACATGAGGGACAAGAAAGCAATGCATGCTCTCAATACTTTAACTCTACACAGGATGGCATAGTCAGAGCAATTATGAGTGAGAAAAGAATAAAAGGCATCCAAATTGGAAAGGAAGAAGCAAAATGTTGTCCATTCAAAGATGACATTATCTTTTACACAAAAATCTTACATATTTTACCCAGAATTGCTATGACTAATAAAGGAATTCAGTAAAGTAGCAAGATAAAAATTATACATAGAACAATTATTCACATTACCATAAATTATGAACTATTTTTTAAAAAAATGAGAAAACAACTCTAATTTTACTAGCATTTGGACCAGCTCATGTATAATCATTTGGTGGTGGCTCAGTCTCTGAGAGCTCCCAAGGATCCAGGTAAGTTGAGACTGTAGGTCATTCTATGGAGTTGCCATCCCATTCAGTTCCTTCAATACTTGCCTTAACTCTTCCAAAAGGGTCACTGAACTCCGCTCCACTGTCTCCCCCTGCTGGTGATATAGCCTCTCAGAGGGCAGCCATGCTAGGCTCCGGTTTACTAGCAGACAATCTCATTGGTAATAGTGTCAGGTATTGGTGCCTCAGATCATCCATGGGATGTATCCGCAGTTGGGCAGGTCACTTGTTGGCCATTCCTTCAGTCTCCGCTCGATTTTTCTCCATTCATTTCTCTTAGACCGAAGCAATTTGGGGTCCAAAGTTTTGTATGATTTTAGGTATCCCCATCCCTCTACTGGGATATTTTAGTTATTTACATTTCAAATGTTATCCTCTCTTCTGGTTTCCCTCTAGATAGCCCCTATCTCATCCCTGCTGTCCCTGCTTCAATGAGGGTGCCCCCTACCCATCCATGCACTCCAAACGTATCGCCCTGGCATTCCCCTAAATGTTGTTCAGACAAGCATAGAATGGTTATGTATTCAGTGATACATCGTTTAGCTTAAATACCATACAGCAAGATTTCACAATATCCAGTTTTCTAATATTTATTCCTAACAAAGTAGTTTGTATAAAAATAGCTATTTCAAATTTGCTCACCTCAGAAAGTGTAGGTTAATTATATGAGTATTTGCTGACTCTGGAGAAGACACACCCATGGTGCACACATGCATACATACACACACACACACACATACACACACACACACACACACACACACACACACACACACACACACACGTATGTATGCCAATATCAAGCAATTTTCCTTTTACAATATTGTACTACTGGAAAACTAGTATTCAAATGAGACTGCTTATTTTAAATTAAGTACATGGGAAATGTATTTTGTCAAATTAAAAGTATAATTTGGTGGGGTTGTTATAAAATTTGGCATAACCTTTTAAGGTTCAGGACATATTGTTAAGACTTCAATGAGCATACTGGTAGTATTATTATGTTTAGTCTGGAGGAAAGAATCTGACCTATACTTTTGATCGTATATCACCCACAATAATTTATTTAATCTCAGTATAGCTCCATATTACCATTGCTAAACTAAGCATAAAATCCTATTACATATAACTTTAGATTTTAATAATATAAACACATAGCATAATATCTAGTAGGAATTCAGTAAAGTTCATTTTGATGATTAGTATTGTTGACCCAAAGCATTAAAGTCCATAAAACATGGTACAACTACAAAAAAAAAAAAAAAAAAAAAAAAAAAAAAAAAAAAAAAAAAAAAAAAAAAAAAAAAAAAAAAAAAAAAAAAAAAAAAAAAAAAAAAAAAAAAAAAAAAAAAAAAAAAAAAAAAAAAAAAAAAAAAAAAAAAAAAAAAAAAAAAAAAAAAAAAAACATTTGGAACAGATATCCACAAAACAGAAAGTTGTCTAATATATAAATGTGGTGAAGGTTAACTTGTATATACAACATACTTCTTGGTCTAATTAGTTATATGGTCTATGAGATTTGGTTGACTTTCTTTAACTTGCTTTCCAAATATAAAAATTGAGATATGATAGTTATTTTTAAGATATGGTATAAAATATTTATGTTACAAAATATCGATCCCATAAGCTTTAAATAACTCTCAGTTATTTTAAGAAATTCAATAGATTGTGAAGTCCAAATGCAAATAAATATGAATGTTAGACAAATGTTACTTAATATTATCATAATTTATAATACCATGAATTTTTTTCTTTACAAACTAATCCCCTTAGAAGATGTCTCGGAGGGAAAAAAATCACAAAAAAAAAAAAAAAAAAAAAAAAAAAACCCACAAGCGGTTGTCTTTTTCAAATCAATTACATTTATTTATTTATTTATTTATTTATTTATTTATTTATTTATAATTTGGGTGTGGGTGGCACACTTGCCATGACATATATGTAGAAGTCAGAGGAAAACTTTCAGGGACTCTGTTCTCTCCTTCGAACACATATGTTTGGTCCCAGGCTTCTTCTTTACCAAAACAGCTATATCTGTTATTTAGTTATTTTAATTACTAATATTTTAATTATTAAATAAATAAAGTAACATGAAGTCAAGATATTTAGTGCAAATAAAAAAGGAAGTTTTCTTTTCCTTTTGAATTTGCACTGGAGGAATATTTTTGATCTTTCTCTTCAAAAAGTAAACTAGGGTTATGATTTTTTTCTTCTTTTGAGTTGACTTTATTCTTTTTTTCCATTTATTTATTTTATTTTATTTTATTTTATTTTATTATTAGAGAGTTTCTTCATTTACATTTCAAGTGTTATCCAAATGTCCCCTATATCCTCCCCCCACCCTGCTCCCCTACCCTCCCTCTCCCGCTACTTGGCCCTGACCTTCCCCTGTACTGGGGTCTATAAACATTGCTAGACCAAGGGCCTTTCTTCCCGAATAATGGCCAACTAGGCCATCCTCTAATACATATACAGCTAGAGACATGAGCTCTGGGGGTTCTGATTAGTTCATATTGTTGTTCCATCTATAGGGTTGCAGACCCCTACAACTTTTGGGTACTCTCTCTAGCTCCTACATTGGGGACCCTGTGTACTGCCCTATAGATCATTGTGAGCATCCACTTCGGAACTGTCAAAGCTTCCCAGGAGACAGCTATATCAGGGTCCTTTCAGCAATGTCCTGCTGGTGTATGCAGTAGTGTCTGCGTTTGGTGGCTGATCATGTGATGGACCACCCGGGTGGGGCACTCTCTGGATGGCCCATCCTTTCATTTTAGCTCCAAGCTTTATCTCTGCACATCCTTCCATGTATATTTTAATCCCTATTATAGGGAGGAGTGAAGTATCCACGTGTTGGTCTTTCTTGATTTTCTTATGTTTTGGAACTTGTATCTTGGGTATCCTAGATTTCTGGGCTAATATCCGCTTATCAGTGAGTGCATATTAAGTGACTTATTTTGTGATTGGGTTACCTCACTCAGAATGATATCCTCCAGATACATCCATTTACTCAAGAATTTCATAAATTCATTGTTTTTAATAGCTGAGTAGTACTCCATTGTGTAAATGTACCACATTTTCTGTATCCATTCCTCTGTTGAGGGACATCTGGGTTCTTTCCAGCTTCTGACTATTATAAATAAGGCTGCTATGAACATAGTGGAGCATGTGTCCTTCTTACCAGTTGAAATATCTTCTGGGTATGTGCCCAGGAGAGGTATTGCTGGGTCTTCTGGTAGTACTATGTACAGTTTTCTGAGAAACCGCCAGACTGATTTCCAGAGTAGTTGTACCAGCTTGCAATCCCACCAGCAATGAAGGAGTGTTCCTCTTTCTCCACATCCTCGCCAGCATCTGTTGTCCCCTGAATTTTTGATCTTAGCCATTCTGACTGGTGTGAGGTGGAATCTCAGTGTTGTTTTGATTTGCATTTCTCTGATTATTAAGGATTTCGAACGTTTTTTAAGGTGCTTCTCAGCCCTTTGGCATTCTTCAGTTGAGAATTCTTTGTTTAGCTCTGTACCCAATTTTTTAATGGGGTTATTTGAATTTCTGGAGTTCAGCTTCTTGAGCTCTTTGTAAATATTGGATATTAGCCTCCTCTCAGATTTAGGATTGGTAAAAATTCTTTCCCAATCCGTTGGTGGCCTTTTTATTTTATTGACAGTATCTTTTGCTTTACAGAAGCTTTGCAATTTTATAAGGTCCCATTTGTCAATTTGTGATCTTACAGCACAGGCCATTGGTGTTCTCTTTAGAAATTTTATTCCTGTGTAGGGTTATGATTATCATAAAAAGAGTCTGAGAGAGAAATTGAACAACTTTGTATACTTTTTAAAACAAAATAATTAAATGAAGCTTACTTGGGACATTATAGACTTGACATGAGGTTGAAAATGACATTTAATTCCTATTGTTCAAGAGCTCTATTGACATTTATATGTGGATTCACTTGGTACCCTGTGAATAAGCACATAGTCACAACTGTTGTCGGTTACAAATATAATATTTGTGGTGTGCAGATGGTTATCTTTTTAAATCTTGGGTTCTAGGAACAGAGTATTACCTCTAGGAAATCATAGCTGATGTTTCTGGAAAACCACTCCCTCCCTATAGTGAACTTTCTATTCTTATTTTAGGTTTCATACTATAGCCTATCAAATGACAATTCTTGGCTATAAATCCTATTTGGCAGAATATGATAATGAACACAAGTTATTGGACAAGAACTTTGTATTTCTTTAGTGGCTGTTCTGTTCAATTTTATATATTGAAGGCTAATAAAAAATTGTTTAAAAAAGAAAGCTTAGGTGAAACTGGAAAAGGCTTGTTTTTGTGTTTCAGCAATCATTTTTTCCAATATTACTCTGTCAGTTAATAATTACATTAAAGATATACTTAATAATATCTTTAATGTAATTAAAGTGAATAATCCTGTGTTGGTTTTTAATAAGTTTCTGAGACTAGTTTTTCATGCTCCTACAACAGAATATGATTAATATGGGATATAATGTATTTGCTAATTGTTAGAGTAACCCAATCCAAAAGGTAGGCATATATACATTTATAGCCATATATTTAGATATTTTAATTATTAAAAAATTAAGGTAAGAAGAAGACAAGATATTTAATCCAAATAAAAAGAAGCTTTCATTTCCTTTTGAATTTTGCACTTGAATTTTTAAAAAATTGTCTTCAAAAGTAAGTAATCCATTTACATAAGACGAGGAACATGATTATTATAAAAAGAATGAGAGACAGAAACAACCTTCTCTCTCTCTCTCTCTTTCTCTCTCTCTCTCTCTCTCTCTCTCTCTATATATATATATATATATATATATATATATATACACACACACTTACATATATATTGGTATATATCATTAATAATTTTATTGACAACTAAAAAGTGTTAGAGAAGTTAATATACATTTCTTTATTGAGTGATTTTTCCTTATCTTTTATTATTCACTCATTCTCAAATTTACTATGAGAGATTTCATTGTAGTATGGGAAAGAACAATTTTTACTGTATTAAATAAGAGTAAAGCTGTTAAGTAATAAAGTGATAAACTTCTTAAATACTAAAATAGTATCAAGTAATATCAGGAGAAAATCAAACATTGATAATGTGATTTACCAACCAGAAAAATGCAATGAGAATAAACAAGTGAATCTAGACACATTAATGACATCTTTAAAACATAAATGAGGAATCAAAGTCATGATCATATGGCTCACATCAAGACAAATCTGGACTTTGATGGGAATCGTTTAGAGAAATCATTGCATGTGAATGCTATTGGCAGATATACACTTTGCTATTTGCACACACCCTACCATCTCAAATAAACTTCTATTTGGGTTATTTTGCATTATTTATGGAATTCCTTGGTTTTTGTGGAGCTTTGAGCGATGCTATTTTTTTTTTTTTTTGCTTTGTCTCAGAGAATATAGCAGATGGAATTTTAAAGACACTTTATTTTCACTATTAACAATATGCAATCACATTTGTAGTGCATGGGAACAGAATTTTACAAGATCACACAGACCTTCTACTCTTGTAGAGAATGCATAATAAACATGGCTGGATTTTCTATCAATTTACTCACAAAAGAGGGGTGATAACTGGTCAATTATCTTGTCTAAGGTCAAAAAGTAAATAATCACCTGTTATAATAATCAGCATTCTCAATTCATTTTCTGTTCTTGATTTTTTAAAAAAAATGTTATTTTATTTTTGCCATGAAATTTAATGTTTGGCTTGATTATCATTTATTGTCAACTTGTCACAGCTGAAAATCATCTGAGAGGAGAAGCCTCAACTATAGAATTGCTTAAACCATATTGGTCTATGTCTGCTTACATGGAGGCTTGTCTTGATTGTAGTCGGGCCTACCAAATACAAGACTGCCATGTTTTGATGGGTGATCCTGGACTTCATATGAAAGTTAACTAAACACGAGACCATGAAGGTTTCAGCAAAGAGTACTGCTTAATAGTTTCTGCTTCAAGTTCTTGCTGGACTCTCTGTTCTAACTGACTTTCCTCAGTGACAGACTATGCTATGGAACCTTATGATGAACAATAATCTTCTAAGTTGCTTTTATTCAGAAAGTAAAATGGAATAATATTCTTTTATTATACTTTGAATTAACCTGTTTATTATTCATCTAGTATATAGAAGATGCGTTACAGATATGACTGTGCCACCTGTAAATTGCAACTGATTTTGAAACTATGTGCTTAAATGTATAAGAATTGGGTTGGCAAGCAGGGGGTAGGGATTCGAGGATTTTCTGAGAGGAAACTAGCAAGGGGATAACATTTGAAATGTAAATAAAGAAAATATCTAATAAAAATGCATATAGTTCTTTGTTTCACATAAAATTATATGTATCCAAATACCTCACTAATAATTTATGAACAGGTTACTTTAATTGGAGAAAAGACTTATTAATGTTTTACTTTGGTTTTGAGATAACCACTTGTACTCAAGCCATTATGTTTAAAATCCATTAGGATTCCTTTCTTGTCTAGAAATTCATCACTTAGAATCAGAACTCTGTACTTCCTCATTTATGTTTCTATCACCCCAGTTCTGGAGAGACACCATGTCTGTAACTTATCCTGCCACACCATGTTTTATAATAATGGGTCTATTCAGATAGAGCTTGTATAAGTGGGGGAAGATTAGAATTAACATAGAAATTTTGCGTTAATTATACAGTCATTGCAGTCTGTGTTTTTGCTATAGCTTAGCTTTAATTTGCTTATTTGTTTTACATGTGTAGTTATCCTGGCACTGTTTGCCATATAAAAATAATATTTATTGAAAATAGCAGCTTCTGAATCAGACAAGTTTCTTCCTTGGTAGTGCAAATTACTTTGACTTGTTAAAAGCTATGAAGGTGGTTTTTGCTCTTAATTTCTTCTCATCATTTACTGTATAGAGTCAGTATTCACATACTGTGATGAATATGCTGCTGACTGTATACTTCAGAAATAGCAGAAGCAGTCCAAAAAACTACTAAATAGAGCTGGAATTAATTTCTCAATCTTTTTCATATCTATTATATTATATAATTTATTATCAATATTTGTCCTATATATGGATTTAAAAATCTGGGATGATTAAATCAAATTTTGTCTCAAATGATTCCTGTTAGCATAGCTTTTGATTTTAATTAGAAATAATGTGGGGTTGGGGATCTCTATTATATTTGCATGAATTGTGGAAAGTTTGAAAGGGTTTGAATTTTTTCATACTTCTCTAGAATGTTGTGACTCAGTCCTATAATCATAATTTCCCTTCAAATTAGTTACCAAATCTGTCATATTAACCTTTCACTACTTTTTCCTTGAATTCAAAATAGCATTTCTGGTCATTATAGAGTCCTTTGAAATTCCTGTTTAGTTTCTTGTTCCATGAGGTTTCTAAGGTCTAACACAGTAGATTCTATTTTCACCATATTGTTCCAATTGTCCATTGGAACGCTGATGGTTACTGTTAACAATTTTCAAATTTATAAAATCACCTGGGATATTGTACCTCTGGCCATAACTGGATTATTGTCTTTATTACATTTATCTATGCTGGAAGACTCATATTAATTATTTGTAGACTTGGGTTACATAACCTGAAAAAAGACTGCTAAGCACTGGTAAATAAAACCTTATTGCTTTGTCCATAATTACTGATATCATGTCATCAGATCTTCCCATTTACCTCTGCTGTGACTTTCTAGCAACTATAAAGCAAACTCCTTAAAGTGCTTTTCTCATAGTATTTTTATCATGATGTGAAAAGAATCCAAGGCACAGTCTTTTCAGCTTTTTTTTTTTTTTCCTCTCTTGCCATCACAAAACCCACCAGCAAAGCATGTAACGTCTAGGTTTTAGATTGTTCTTCCTTTCTCTTTCTTTCCAGTGTGTTTTTCTGTCTGTACAACATTTAACTACTTCTTCTATTTAGGACATTTTTTAGTTCTTCGAAGTTCCAAACCTTAGACTATATCTTTTATGAACCTGCTCCTGGGCAGGTGATTCTTTTTAGGGCTACCAATCACACTTTGCACTTAGCGATACTGCAACACTTATCACAGGCTGCTTTAAGATTTATGTGTGTCTGCTTCATTTTTACTATACAGAGAGCCCTGTGATAAGCTGTATTGGATCTAATTTATTTTTGTATCACCAGCACCCAGCCATGTCTAACATATAAAACATGTAAAGAAAGTGCCCCTGAAATCAGTAAAATATATGACCATCCTACTTACTTATATCCTGTGTGTAGCTGTTGCTTCACTGCGAATCTGCTTAATCATCAATCACTTTCTAATGTCTGCTCTCAAATGTATTCATGACATTTTGTTATTCACCCAAGCCCCACAGCCTCTGATCTTGGAAATAGTGATAAAGATCAGTCTAGAGTTATTTGACTGATTATGTGTAGACATTCCAGTTTGGTTTGGTGCCAGTATCAGTGACAGCAGCTGTCATCATTTATCTGTTCCCAGGATTTCGTCCAATCTCAGGTCATAGATTAATTCTAGAGCTAGTGTTAATGATTTGAAGCTTATGGTATACATAATTCACTACTGCATTATCTATTTTATTATACAATGCAAACTTTCTATAATGGTAGTTTTTTTAAAAAAATTTAAAACAAGAAAATGCATTTCATATACATAAGGCTACATAATTTCATTTTTTTCTAACAAAATCATATGGAAACTCAGTAAACTAATGTTTGTATATTTCAGCAACAAACAGGAATGAAGTGTAAATTGTGAATAAATAACTATATTAAAACTCAGGCTTTTCTTTGGTGTTTTGTTTGATTTTATTGAGAAATATTCCATAAAATCTAGGAGGACAAATCTGCTATTTGGTAAGCTATAGGCTATTAAAGAGACAAAGTTAGCCTTCTGAGACTTAAATTAGCATGTCATAATTTTCATTCTTTAAAATATTAAGAGCAGCAGTTTTTTTTTTTTTTTTTTTTTTTTTTTTTTTTTTTTTTTTTTTTTTGCTATAGTATAAATGCAGCACTAGAACAAATAATGGTAATCTATACATTTTATAGTATATTCATAACAGGAATTTTCCATTTTTAAATTAATTTCATTGTTTTTTTTTTTTTTTCTTATTCACTTTACATGCTGCTCACTACTCCTCTCCAAATCACCATCTCCCACAATCCTCCCCCCATTCCCTATCCCCTTCTCCTCTGAGCAGGCGGGGCTTGTCTTGGTTATTCCCCAGATCCTGGCACTTCAAGTCTCTGCCAGGCTAGGGGCTTCCTCTCCAACTCAGGCAAGTCAAGACAGCCCAGCTAGAGCAGATTCCATGTACAAGCAACAGCTTTTAGGATAGACCCTGTTCCAGTTATTCGGGATCCACATGAATTTCAAGCAGCACAACTGCTACATATGAGTGAGAAGGACTAGGTCCAGCCTGTATATGTTCTTTGGTTGGTGCTTCAGACTCTGAGAGCCCCAAGGGTCCACGTTAGTTGACTCTGTTAGTCTTCTGTGGAGTTCCTATCTTCTTAGGATTCCACAACGCTTTTTCCTATTCTTCCTTAAGAGTCCCTAAGCATCACTTACCCTTTGACTATGGGTGTCTGTATCTGTCTGCTGGGTGGAGCCTCTCAGAGGACAACATGCTCTTGTCTGTATGGTTCAGGAGTCTGATGAAGGTAGAAGAGGACTGTAAATCTCCTTATTGTTAGCATTCACATTGCATTTTAATCATGGATATAAAACATGATTTTATAAAGAAAAATAATCATAGATAAGAGACTTTTTATTATATATTTTCTTTATTTACATTTCAAATTTTATACCCTTTCCTCATTTCCCCTCTGAAAACCCTCCTATCCTACACCCCCTCCCTGCTCATTAAGCCACCCACTCTGGATTCCCTGTCCTGGCATTCCCCTACACTGGGGCATAGAGCCTTCACAAGACCAAAGATCTCTCCTCTCATTGATGTCCCTCAAGGCCATCCTCTGTTTTATATTCAGCTAGAGCCTTGAATCCCTTCATGTGTACTCTTTGGTTGGTGGTTTAGTCCCTGGGAGCTCTGGGAGTACTGGCTAGTTCGTATTGTTTTTCCTCCTATGGGGCTGCAAACACCTTTATCCCCTTGGGTACTTTCTCTAGCTCCTCCATTGAGGACTCTGTGCTTAGTCCAATGGATGGCTGTGAGCCTCTACTTTGTTAATTGTCAGGCACTGGCAGAGCCCCTCAGGAGACAGCTATATCAGTCTCCTGTCAGCAAGCACATGTTGGAATCCACAATAGTGTCTGGGCTTGAGAACAGTATAAGAGACTTAATGATACAACTAGTTGAAAGCAGGGCCAGGACTAAAATAAAGTTCTCTTTTCTACCAGATTGATTTAACTGTTATACTGTTTCTTCTTGTTACCAGAAAAAAAATGTATTTTGCATGTTCTTAGTTTACATAAAAGAATACTAACATAGATTCAAGAGCTATCCAAAGCCAATTTTATCAGAGGGAAATCAACAGAGCAAGCAAGGTAAAAATCTCAGCAGCTGCCAAAAGGAGGGGGAGTAAAAGAAAAAAAAATAGCATTTGAGATATACTTCTAAAATGCATGCAGGCACAGTAATGTCCACTAGCACATGTATGGGGGTAGAAGATCTTTACATAGAAATAGTAAGAATTCTGAGAGTGTCAAGGAAAACAAATTTAAGAATTGGACAGGTTTTGAGGTAGAGATAAAACAGAGGGAAATGAAAATTTTACAAATGTATTTAACCAAGAATTCAAAAAGTGGACTGGTTTAGTATCAAAGACCAATGATTGAGGAAGGATATTCTGGAGTATATACATACATTGATGAAATACTTCTCCAATCTTTTTGACATGTATTTAGGTGTATCACTTTTCTAGGACTGTCTCCTATCCATGTAATTAACAGGCCGAGTTGGGTTGTATCTTAAGTGATGAAACATTATGTATGTACAATTGGGAAATCATATGGTTCTTTATGGAATGCAGAGTTTCATATCTCTACAATGGGCTATAGATACAACTCAGAATCCACTCTTTATAGCAATGGCTTATAACAGAGTAGGTTTGAAAATAAAGACAAGTCAAAATAGAATAAATGTTAAAAAAAAAAAAAACAGCTTATTTCACCAAGAAGTAGCTTTCCTATAATAGGCCTCATCCAAACCATGAGACCTCTAACTTTTCCTCTTTTATGTGGCATATAAAATCTTAAATATGTGCAATTAGAATGCTTTAAAGTAAAGTAGAAACAGAGGGCCAAATCCAAAGCTGTTCATGAGTAGGAGGTCCATCTTCAAAGTCTTCCAAGAGTGTTAATGTCTACTACTCTAGAGTGATTGTTTTTTGTTTTTGTTTTTGCTTGAGTGTAAGCAGTTTCATTTATTACAGAAAAGAGTTGCTCTGTTTATCTGTAAAGTGATTACAAATTGTGGGGATCTGGAAGCACCATAATTGTCTCTACAAATGATTGAAATGTTGAACACTGAGAATGCTTCTCTTCACTGCCAGTAAAAATATGAGCAAATGGTGATTGCTAAATAACATAACAGTCATAGAGTAACTAGCTTACTTGTTTAGGGTTCTATGTATGGGCAAGCTTTTTGAAATGCAATGAAGTAATACCATTTTCCAAATCTTGCCTCATCAAACACAAATCAATTGTCTCAATAATCAGCAGCTTGAGGATTACATCAGAAACTGAGGAGGTATGGGCAAGATAAGCAAAGGGTATCTATCTTATCCTTAATTGCCCTGGCTTCAAAGTGGTGAGAAAATGCTTAGTTTCTAATTTCTGAAGAGTAAAGACAGCTGTAACTGTTTACTCTAAGTTTAGCACAGAATTGAACTGAATGGAATCAAGAAAGGGATTAAATGTGTTAGCATTTTAAAAGTGTATGGATCTAACCTGAAGTGGTGTGTTTATTCTTTTAAAATTAAATTGGAAAGCTAGATGATGTCAGTGTGTCTCCACCATAGTAATACAGGCCACTTTAGAAAGCACCACCTAATTATCAACTCAGAAAAGTTTTTCATCCAAATTATTGATCAATATTATTATGTGTTTTGTCCTAAAATTCTGTCTTTTGATAGCTATCTTACTAGAACAGTTTTAATAATTGAATTTAAAAAAGAAGAATCTTCCAGAGCATTTTGTGCTTTGATATGTATGTTAAAATCATTAAGCCGAATTACTACTTAGTTTCTATCAAATAAATAAAAAGTACTTATTCAAATTTATTAATTTGTTAGTGCAAGAACTACCTACCAGTTCTGTTTTTGATGTTCATTACCAGGGTCCGTGTATGCTACTATCCAGGACTTGTTGCCTGCTTTCAAAATTTACTGCATAGTATATTCCAATATTTAACACTAAAATACCTATCCCTATAGCACTATTTCTGATAGGTTACACATCCATATCCAGTAACTATTGATAAATTGAGATAAAGATTAGAACTGGTGTTATTAAAGGAATAACTATTAACCTTGGGTTTGAAGAAATACAATATTTGGCAGGATTTAGAACTGTGGTTTCTTTTATTATTATTATTATTATTATTATTATTATTATTATTATTATATATTTCCTTTATTTACATTTCAAATGTTATCCTCTTTCTTGGTTTCCTCTCCAAAAAACCCCTATCCCATCTCCCCTCCCCCTGCTGACCAACCCACCCACTCCTGCTTCCCTGTCCTGGCATACAGAGCTATGGTTTCTAAAGTGTTGTGGAAGTACACTGTCATGAACAATTGGCTAAACAAACATGAATGTATATTGGGTAAGTGCCCCTCTGTTTATAGTTGTGGAGAATGAGCCCTTAAAGAATAATTTGCAGCCAGAAATTATAAATTTGTTTTCTTTATCTAAC
Source organism: Mus minutoides (assembly GCA_902729485.2). NCBI lineage: Eukaryota > Metazoa > Chordata > Mammalia > Rodentia > Muridae > Mus > Mus minutoides. The sequence continues at coordinate 637,368 of LR753312.1, forward strand.
TTTTTAGCTCCTATAATGGCAAAATCCAGTCTAACAAATGATAGAGATTATAACTTAAACATAGACACGATTGCATATGCCAGCAAGATAGTGCTGAAATGCCTTGATATAGCTGTGGGAGGCTATACCAATGCCTGGCAAACATGGAAGTGGACGCTCACAATCAGTTATTAGATAGAACTCAGGACTCACAAGGAAGGAGCTAGAGAAAGTACCCAAGGAGCTGAAGGGGTCTTCAATCCTATACGTGGAAGAATAACAGGAACTAACTAGTACTCCCAGAGCTCATGTCTCTAGCTGCATATATAGAAGAAGATGGCCTAGTTGGCCATCATTGGGAAGAGAGGCGCCTTGGTCTTGCAGACTTTATATGCCCCAGTACAGGGGAATGCCAGGGCCAAGATGTAGGAGTGGGTGGGTAGGGGAGCAGGGCGGGGGATGGGGGAGGGTATAGGGGACTTTTGGGATTACATTTGAAATGTAAATGAAGAAAAGATCTAATAAAAATGGGAAAAAAGAAAAAAGAAAAAAAAAGATATTGGCCATTTCCCATACTTTATTGATTCACCATGCAAATAGTCAATGTTTTCAATAAGCTATCAATATTTTAAAGTTATATTTAAGGACTTTGAACACCTCACATGGACTTACTTACATTTTAAATTATAAGATATAAATTTTAATTTTAAAAGTCAGCAATGTTTTTAAATCTTGGTATTATTTTGTTTTATTTTAAAATAAGTGAGTGCTTTAAAATAATGTGTGATCTTTGTGGAATGTCTAGCCTAATTTCCACTAAAAATACCTTATTAAAACATTTAAATAATGTTATTCTCATTACAATTATCACTCAAAATATTTTATCTTTGTGAGTAAGTAGACTACAAGATTGTAAGTGCTATTGTTATACATGATATTTTTTAATTTCTTTTGACATATATGTGGAAAATGGGGATAACGGTCTTGGCTTAAATATTTAAAAATCATTTTGTTATTGCTAAGATTTGTTTGAGATAACATCATCACTGTGACTACAAAAGAAATACATTTAGAATGTAGGTACAAAGCCACAAATGCTATGAGTGTAATCCCATAAAATCAGTATTCTCTAGTAGAGATTTTGCTGGAACTAGCCTAACTGATATTTACCACCACTGCATTTGAAAAAAATATCATGATTTATAACTTTACATTTGCTATTAAATTTTTATGAACGTGTTATCATGCAGTAACATGCAAATGGAGGTAACCTGACTATGCTCCCAGGGCACTCATTTTTGGCTCTGGATTAAACCATTTCATATTTTGTTTGGAGAGCTTTATCAACACCACTAATTCTTAAAAAATTCCTTCTGTAACAATCGAAATATTTGGTATCATTGCTGATTGTTATTTTCTTTAGGGTGACTTACATTTAAAAGTTTTATAATTTTTTACATTTTTCTAAATTTTTAATCTATAGACATGCTTATGAAGATTATTTTACAGTTACAAATATATATCCTTATTTTTTGTTTAGTATTTTAAATATGATGTCATATTTTAAAAATATCTTTATTCATTTAGTTTTGTTTGAGAATTTTATCCATGCTTATGTTTTGATCATATGCCACATGTCTTCACTATAAATTCTTTACTTACTTTTCGTACTACACCTCCCCACTCTCTGCTTCATTGGCTCTTAAAAATAAAGTACAAAACCTCGATTAGTCTACTTAGTGTTTGCTATTTGTATGTACAAAGATGGGGAGGAACTATTGGCAATTGATGGTTGCTGGAAATGGAGATTAATTTTTTTTTTCTTTTTCGATAAGCCTCTACAGAGGCTATCCTTGCTCTAGTAGAATGGTTTCAGAGTTTTCAACTGAAAATCAGAACTCTGAGTTGATGTTTAAAGATAGTTTATCTTTATAAATTCTCTTGTTTCTTGAACTTGTCCTTCTTTACAAGTTTTGAGTTTACTACTTCAAGGCCATGAAGATGCTTGCTGCCCACCTTTTATTTTCATTTCTTTTCATTTTATTTTGAATATACTTACTCAAAGTGAAAAACATAAATTTTGATTACAAACCTCTTAACATGGAGATCATTTTAATTATTACCCACAAGGCTCATGCCCAAAACACAATTCAACAAAATTTTGTTGTTCTGATGAAGGATTTTTGTTGTTGTTGTTGTTAGAAAATCAAAGCTATGAGTAGTTTTATAGAGGTCTTGACTTTGTCTAAGAACCTAATTTCGAACTTCTCACTTCCTACGAATTTAACACAAAACCTCAAGCCCCTGTATTGGAAAATAATCAAAGGGCTTGAGAATCTGCAAATCCCTCTTTCATTAATGTTATCACCAGAGCAGCCTAGAATTCAGGCTTGTCTGTTCTGCTTCTCTGAATGCTGCTTTCATTTTAGTGATATAATTAACTCATTAAAGTAATGCTATTACATTTCTCCAGCTGTTCTATGAGTTTTTTGTCAGATTATGTACTCTGTCATATTATTAGAAATCTAGATTTCACACTTCTGAAAATTGTATTATCTTTATGCAGAACAAAACACACATAAGTAGCTGTTTACTCTATGGAATATTTGCATTTTACAATGAATAAGGACATATTTCAGGACAGAACTGGTCATTTCCCTGAGACTTTTGTTTGTTCTTTATATCTGGACATTTCTTTGTAAATATGTCAGTTTTTCCTTCTTTTCTTCCAACTTAACATCCCTAGTACTTCAGAAATTAAGGATATGGTTTTTAAAACTCGCAAAAATTTGCTTCATCCTTAAAATTGACTTTATCGGAAATTTTAAATTAATTCAGCATAAAAATAAGCTAAATGCTAAGTTAAATGCTAGTACAGGAAAACACTCATTTTTAAATGCATCCTTTTTTAAGAGCCTGAAATGTCTGGTGAAGAAGCATAATTCTTTCATGGAAGAGTTTTATGAAGCACAGATGTTTTTCAGCCTCCCACAGGGATATATACCAGCACACTGAGGACAGCAGATGCCTCCTCTCCCACTTTCATATCTGGCTCCATTCCTTAGGAATCTATTTCTTTCAGTGATTAGCTCACATAAGCTTATTTCAGCACAGTTAACCTCAGCCTCTTCTTGAAAGTAGATTTCATGAGATGAGGTAAGAAAAAAATAGACCATCTCATCTAAAAATCATGATATTTCCAAGTGGCAGATTTTTCATTGGGTATTGTTATGAATTATGCCTGCCAAAAATAAATATCTAAAACTTCAAGCTACTTTAGGGAAATAAAGTTAATATATATTTAAATTAATTGAATCCCATATATGCCAAATTTATTTTCAATTCAACCCCTATCATAAAATCATTGCCATAGCTAATATAAATATGATACACTTGATTCATGGTATATGCATATTGGTTTCCTTTTACTGTAAAAGCCTATCAAAATTTAATGGCTAAAGATAATACAAATCTACTATAGTTTTTAAATTGGAGCATCCCCCCACAATCCACAGTGTACTGAAATAATGGGGACAAAATAGTTATGGGCCTTTCTTCAGCCTCTAGAAGACAATCTTAAAAAGGCAAGGAAAAGCCAGGCGTGGTGGCGCACGCCTTTAATCCCAGCACTCGGGAAGGCAGAGGCAGGCGGATTTCTGAGTTCGAGGCCAGCCTAGTCTACAAAGTGAGTTCCAGGACAGCCAGGACTATACAGAGAAACCCTGTCTCGAAAAACCAAAACCAAAAAAAAAAAAAAAAAAAAAAAAAAAAAAAAAAAAAAAAAAAAAAAAAAAAAAAAAACAAAAACAAAAACAAAAACAAAAACAAAAGTCAAGGAAAAGGTTCTTTCCATACCTAAGGATTTGTTTCCTAATGTTGAAAGCAACAGCTTTGCATTGCCTTCATGTTTCTTCTTACACATGTTTTATATTTAATTTTTCTCTCTTAAACACCTACTGAATAGGGCTGTCTTGCAAAGCTGACAACTATTTCCTAAATTTAAGAATTTGACTGCTCTTCCAAGTAGATGAGTTCAAATCCCAGCAACCACATGGTGGCTTACAACCACCCATAATGAGATCTGACAGCCTCCTATGGTGCGTCTGAAGTCAGCTATAGTGTACATATGAATAATAATAAATGAATCCTTGTACAGGAGAGAGCAGGGACTGAGCAAGTGGGACCAACCTGAGCAAGCAGGGCGGCCGGAGTGAGTGGGGACGGCCAGAGCGAGTGGGGGGCGGCAGGAGTGAGCAGGGTCAGCAGGGGCCTGGCCGGAGCAAGCAGGGCCGACTGGAGCAAGCAGGGCTGAACGGGCCTACCTGAGCAAGCAGGGTTGACCTGAACGAGGAAAAAAGTAAGAATTTTATCTATCTATCTATCTATCTATCTATCTATCTATCTATCTATCTATCTATCTATCTATTTTCATGTTTATTACTGTTTTTCTTCATGAATACTTCTATAGCATGTACATTATTGATGCCCATGGGGCCATACTAGGGTTTTAGATTTCCTGGTACTAGACCTACAGATGATTGAGAACCACCAAGTTGATACCAGGAATTGAACCCTATTCTTTTTCAAAAGCAGTATGCTTTTAGGAGCTAAGCAGTCTCTCCAGCTGCCAAACAAGGATTTACTTGCAACTGTATTTGCAAAGTTTCCTTTGGTATAGAAACATAGGAGATGTTGAATAAGAAATTAAACCTTAAGCAATTTTGGAGAGGCTCATTTTGCCTTACTATGATGTATCCAAATCAAAAGTTGTTTTCATCTACCATGTTTTGCTTCATTTTAATTTATGTTCAAATAATATATTTTAATTAGAATATATTTTCCTCATTCCATCATTATTTCCTCCAGTCCTACCTATAACTTCTGTCTCTCTAACAAACTGATAGTTTTTCTGTGATTATTTTTGTCATATGTACAGAGTTGAATAAATACAACATAATTCATTTTTGTTGTTTTGTGAAAATAATTTCATAACTCACCACTTTTATATCTGATGACCAATTAAGGTGATTGTCCCTGGGAAACACTATCTCACTATCTCTCTATAGTCATTATTTAGCTGCAATTCTTTGTTTATGGGTGCGATACTGAGATTTGCCCAATTTTCTTCACACATCTATTAACACAGTAATTGTTCAAGTCTCGTTTATGTTGCCATTACAAGGAAACACGTTTATTCTTACAGCATATTTCCATGTCCTCTGGATCTTTCACTCTTTCTGCCTCCTTCTCAGCAATGATCTCTGAAACAACCATATGTGCAGTTGTGTTGTAAATGTGTATGTAGATTTTGTCCATTTGTTGAATGCCTTCATGGTTTCTGTCTGTTGAAAAAAATCATATTCTTTTATGACTGATGAGAGCTACAGTTATCTTTGGATCTAATGATGTATTTTAGAATGTACTTAGGAATTAATATTGCCTAGTAATTTTGTGGTCAATGTTCTCTAAGAACTATAACCTTAATTTTGACTAAGCAAAGAAATTAGGAGTATAATTTATCCAATTCAGTCACTAACAGTGTTGCCATGAAAAGGTAAGTGAAATATTTTGTATAGAGACTGACTCAAAAGGAATGTTTTGTCTGTAAAAGCAGTTGGTTGAATAGTTAATAAATTGTTATTGATCAGAATGTTTAATAAATATTTATTGATCAAAACAAATTTATCTGAGACATTATTAGAATTAATTATAATGGCGAAGGAATTATTTCAAAGTTTAAGAGCACCTGTTCCTCTTTCAAATAACTATTCAGTATGCAGCACATATATTCGGTGGCTTCAAGGGATATCAGAACCTCTTGAGGATCTGTTGTTACCTACAAATGTACACATATACAGAGAGAGAGACACATGCAATCAAAGAACCAATTATTGTCTTGTGTTTATGCTAAATGAGTAATTACTTTCATACTTTAACTCTAAACAGTACTTATTCATGTTATTGAATCTTTAATTTAAATTATTAAAGCTTATAACATTTATGATAAATGATCTACATTACTAAGCACAATCCATACTGGATGTGAAAAAGAAACTCAAAGTTGTTATGTATTATGAGATTTTAGAATATTTTCATTTTCACTCTTAAAAATATCCATCCTGAGATCTCTCAGACACTGAGCCACCACTCAGGCAGCATGCATGAGCTGGTCCAAGGCTCCTTACACATACAACAGAGGACTACTGTGAATGGCCTCAAAGCGAGAAGATGCACCTAACCCTCAAGAGTCTGGAGGCCCCAGGGACAGGGCGGTCTGGTAGAGTAGGGGAATCAGTATGAGGTGAAGTCATCTTCAAAACAGGGGAGGAGGTATGGGATGAAGAACAGTAAGAGAGGAAGGAAGGAAGATAAGGACTGGATTGTAAAAAATAGGAAAAAAATGTTAAAGAAACCTAGAAGGACAAAATATGTGAGGGAAATATTTCCAGGAAATATTTTTTATTCAATTAGGCATTTGGTGAAATAAAAAAAGGCCTTTTTTTTTTTTGTCTGTATGCAGTTTTGCCAACATAATAAGTCCTTTTATTTATCAATGTGATTGTATTTCAATGACATTAGAAGGATAATCTCAATTGTTTGTTTTCCAGTGCAGAGTGGTAAACCCTGAAGCTGTATACACACAAACAACAAAATGGACTGTTTATACTTTTGTATAAGCACATAATACATTCATGCATATGTGTATATATAATATGTTTATACACTATATGTATGCAACAATACAAATCAAAGAAAAATAAGCAATCAACTTGATAGTGTTTATATCGGTCATGAAAGAGGTTGGAGCAATATTACCTTGAAGGGCCTGGAATAAAGCAGAGGAGGGAGAAAAGTTACATAATTATATTTATTTCTTTTTATTGGATATTTTATTTATTTACATTTCAAATGTTATCCCCTTTCTCTGTCTATTTCAATTAAAAATATATATTTAAGAAAGAATGGAAGCATGAAACTCTGTTCCCTAAAATACTTTCTCCCAATGGAAGAGATAATAACCTTGGGAAGTTAAAACATTTCTAATTCATCTTGCTATCATCCACAGAATAGTTGTGATTTGTTATTGTCTCTGAGCTATTAATATACAAGGATAATTATTTTTAAAAAGAATTAAAAAATAAAACAAAGAAAAAAAAACTTGACATAGAGTTCTAATAATACAATAGTTCTTTCAAGCAGCAATACTATAAAAAATAATGTTATTACAGTAACATTAGTTTAGTGTGTTCTGTAAACAATGCTATTTGCTTTTAAATCACTTTTCTGCATTCTTCCTTTTCCTGCCTTCTTTCTCTATGTTTTCATTTTGCCTTATTTATTTTCTCTTCTCTTTCCAATATCTTGAATTCTTTCTTTTCAGAGTGAAGTCATTGAGTTGTAAATTATTCAATTAATATATCTTTAAAAATCTAATAAAAATTGGAAAAAAAAAGAAAAAAAAAAGATTGAGCTTAGAAAATATATTCTAATTTAATGTATTGTTTCCTTAATTTGGTTGCTAAGGTATAGGATATCATCATCTCTTTTATAGTTCACTTTTTTATGTTTTAAGGCTATAATTACAACTCCTCTTCTTTCCCTTTCTGCCTTTCAGGTCGTTCCATTAATGCACCCTTTCTTCCCTTGCAAATTCATGGACTCTTTTTCTCATTGGTTTTTACATGCACATGTGTACACACACATATTCATGAATATACATATATTCATGTAGTCCTACCTATAACCTGTTCAGTCCCTAGAATGCTAAATATAGATTTTTTTCTTTTCTTTTCTTTTTCAGGAAAAGAGACTTAGCTTTCCACCAAGAACTATAGGCAACTAAAAAATGTTGAGAGTATAAGAAATAGTCTTCCTCAGTGAAGAACAACACAATTAGTTATCTAATACTGAATCATCTTTTTTTGCTTAAAATATTATTGTCAATTTACTTCTCTTTTATGAAAAATAACAATAAATTAATTATAGTAATTTATTTCCACTAATCATATTGTCTATTGTAATTATATTATGTATCACCAGGACCAGTTTTGTTTAAATAGGAAAAGTCAAAATTTCTTAAGTAGACAAAAGTATGAAGCTGGTTATTTATTTAAGTGATCAGAATTATGCAACATTTGATTAAATAAACTGTATGGATATTATGCAATTACTTTAATATGAAGAATTCAATGTACTGATAAATCTAAATTAGAATATCTTAATTTGTTTTATTTTTGTTTCTCTACTGTTACTTTGTGAAAGAATTCTCCTAGTTTGCAATTTCTATGTACCTGCTATTGTCTCTCTGCAAAATACAACATATTATTTGACAAAGATTTATCTACCTATTAGAGAATATATTCAATCAATTAGTCAGGAAAATTTACATTTATTCCTAATTTTTTTTCAAAATTAAATGATAAGCTGTTGCTTTTTTCTTATAGTTACTCAATTTTAAAATTTAAATGATATATTTTATAGTGTGATATATTGTTACAAGCAGGAAAAAATACAGCATCAACTTCAACTTTGATCTGTACAAATTTCAAACAGAAGGACAGGGAGCTTGCTGTGCAAATTTTGTGCCTTGTAAAATTGTCACAGAAGTTATATTCATGAAGTCTCACCAGCATGACTGTCTAAACATGACCTGTCCAAGGACAACAATAATAGGTATGCTAATGTGGGCCTACGAAAGTTTAAAGGGAAACCTCATCCTTGCACAGAGAAATAAAGGCAACTGTTGAGAGCAGGAGAAATAGTCTTCTCTAAGGAAAAACACACCAATTAGTTATCTAATACCACTGGAAACACATATATAAAAGTAACATTAAACAGACTAAGCATATTGCATTTTTACATGCATTAAAATGGCTTACAGAATATGGTTGAAATGGCCTTGAATCTAGCAGTTGTTGAGTATGTGAGGCTGCTTGTCTAAGTGGTCCAAATCTGGTGCTGGAGTTGTGGAGCAATCCTGGAGAACTGTTAGGATTTAGCCTATGTTGGCATCCTGATGGATTTGGATTTAATTCTGGCCACAGCAACAAGAAAGATAAACATGCCAGTGAGTATTCAGGAAAAAAAATAACGAAAACAAACAAACAAACAAACAAAAATGAGATTCCTCCTTCCATTTTCTTTTATGGGTCTGCCACTGAAAGATGTGGTTCAGAAAATCTAGCACAGGTGTACCCAGCAGTGTGAGTTTTAGTTGATTCCAGATATATTCAAGTTGACAACGTATATTAGTCATTGAAAGTCCACACCTGGTGAACTTGGTGCACAGTCACGTCCCTTAAGCCATGTTTAATTTAGAAACATCAACTTAATTAATCATCAGGGAAATGCAAATAAAAACAACCCTGAGATTACACCTCACACCAGTAAGAAAGGCTAAGATAAAAAATTCAGGTGACAGCAGATTCTAGCGAGGATGTGGAAAAAGAGGAACACTCCTCCATTGCTGGTGGTATTGAAAGCCTGTACAAACATTCTGGAAGTCAGTCTGGCAGTACCTCAGAAAATTGGACATAGTACTACCTGAGGATCCAGCAATACCTCTCCTGGGCGTATACCCAGAAGATATTCCAACTGGTAAAAAGGACACATGCTCCACTATGTTCATAGCAGCCTTATTTATAATAGCCGGAAGCTGGAAAGAACCCAGATGTCCCTCAACAAAGGAATGGATACAGAAAATGTGGTACATTTACAAAATGGAGTACTACGCTGCTATTAAAAACAATGAATTTATGGAATTCTTGGGCAAATGGATGTATCTGGAGGATATCATCCTTAGTGAGGTAACCCAATCATAAAAGAAGTCACTAAATATGCACTCACTGATAAGTGGATATCAGCACAGAATCTTAGAATACCCAAGATACAATTTGCAAAACACAAGAAAATCAAGAAAGAAGACCAGTGTGTGGATACTTCATTCCTCCTTAGAATAGGGAACAAAATACCCATCAAAGGAGTTACAGAAACAAAGTTTTGAGCTAAGACGAAAGGACGGACCATCCAGAGACTATCCCACCTGAGGATCTATATCATAATCAGTCACCAAACCCAGAGACTCTTGCATATGCCAGCAAGTGTTTGATGAAGGGACCCTGAAATAACTGTCTCATATGAGGCTATGCCAGTGCCTGGCAAATACAGAAGTGGATGGTCACAGTCACCTATAGGATGGAACACAGGGGCCCCCAATGGAGAAGCTAGAGAAAGTACCCCAGGAGCTGAAGGTGTCTGCAACTCTATAAGGGGACACCAATATGAACTAACCAGAACTCCCGGAGCTCGTGTCTATAGCTGTGTATGTAGCAGAAGATGGCCTAGTAGGCCATGATCAGGAAGAAAGGTCCCTTGGTATCTCAAACTTTATATGCCCCAATACAGGGGAACGCCAGGGCCAAGAAGTGGGAGTGGGTGGGTATGGGAGCAGGGTGTGGGGAGGGTATTGGGAACTTTCGCGATAGCATTTGAAATGTAAAATAAGAAAATATCTAATCAAAAAAAAAAAAGAAATATAAGCCACAATAGATTCAGAATTCTGAAAAATATGATGTAACTAAAGCTATGTGCAACTAAAAGCTAAAGTATCTACTTTAGAATAGGTAGCAATGTTTCTCTATGAATATTCAATCTTTTATTTCCTAATAATTTAAATATAATAATATATATGCTTACACTTAATAATTGATATTATTACAAAGAATATTATATTACACAGGAAAGACATAGAGAAAAGAAAATGTAAATGTCAGCTTAATATATCTGCATATATGCACAAACATTTTAAACAAAATAAAACAAATGTTCATGCTTATTACAATTCACACTTCTGTAATGCTCACATGGCCTTAGCTGGGATTTATAATACCCTTTTTTCTATTACCCAGTCTATATTTCTTCCACCCTCAGCAATTACTTCAGTAGACTTTGGTTCTTTACTTGTAGAAGGGACACATCTATTTATCCATGAAATGGGTAGTCCATGTGTCCCTCTGCCTACACTGTAATTTTTATTTTCTTATTTTTTGAGGTTATAATATAATTAAATACTTTGCTCCTCTTTCTTCTCTCCAAACATTTCCATATAACTTCCTGTTCTTTCAATTTTATATTTTCCATTTTTAATAATTGTGGTTACATGCATATGATCCAGGGAAAAAAGGACACATGCTCCACTATGTTCATAGCAGCCTTATTTATAATAGCCAGAAGCTGGAAAGAACCCAGATGTCCCTCAACAGAGGAATGGATACAGAAAATGTGGTACATTTACACAATGGAGTACTATTCTGTTATTTAAAAAAAATGAATTTATGAAATTCTTGGGCAAATGGATGAATCTGGAGGACACAATCCTTAGTGAGGTAACCCAATCACAAAACAAGTCATTGGATATGCGCTCACTGATAAATGGATATTAGCCCAGAAACTTAGAATACCCAAGATAAAATCTGCAAAACACAGGAAAACCAAGAAGGAAGACCAGCACATGAATACTTCATTCCTCCTTTGAATAGGAAACAATATACCCATGAAAGGAGTTAAAGAGACAAAGTTTAGAGCTAAGATGAAAGGATGGACCGTACAGAGACTAACCCACCGGGGATCCATCCCTTAATCAGTCACTAAACTCAGACACTATTGCATAGGACAGCAAGTATTTACTGAAGGGACCCTGATATAGCTGACTCCCACAGAAGTGGATGCTCTCAGTCATCCATAAGAGGGAGCACGGGAGCCGGGCGTGGTGGTGTACGCCTTAATCCCAGCACTCGGGAGGCAGAGGCAGGGGGATTTCTGAGTTCGAGGCCAGCAAGGTCTATAAAGTGAGTTCCAAGACAGCCAGGACTATACAAAGAAACCATGTCTTGAAAAACTAAAAAAAAAAAAAAAAAAAGAGGGAGCACGGGGCCCACATTGGACAAGCTAGAGATAGAACCCCAGGAGCGGAAGGGGTCTGCAACCCTAGAACAGGAACAACAATATGAACTAACCAGTACCCCCAGAACTCGTGTCTCTAGCTCCATATGTAGCAGAAGATGGCCTAGTCAGCCATCATTGGTAGGAGAGGCCCCTTGGTACTGCAATCTTTATATGCCCCAATACAGGGCAACGCCAGGGCCAAGAATTGGGAGTGGGTGGGCAGGGGAGCAGGGAGGGCGGAGTGGGAGGGGGAAGGGGACTTTAGGGATAGCATTTGAAATGTAAATTAAGAAAATATCTAATAAAAAAATTGGAAAAAAAAAAAGAGATGAGTTCAGCTGCAAAGTGAAAGGGCAGGAGCATAGCCAGACTGAGGCAGGGTATGGGTAAGCCATGGGTCCAGAGATGTGATAGTAGAGTACCTTCAATAAACAAATGGGACTAACTCAAATGGAATCCTTCATAAAATGGAGAGTTCTCTGCCTGTAGTTTCTCAATGGATCATGTTTCTTATTTTGTCATTCTCATTAACCATCCTATGGTTCTCCCCAAATGTATGATGAAAGTGTATGACATTGAGCTCCTTTATGGCACTGAAATTCTTTCTCATCAATGTAGTGTTGCTGTGAATAATATTCTTGGATTTGATTTTCCTATTTAGTTGCTCTGGTAATTTTTATAAGTGGTTTCTATTAGTTAAAAACCTTGGCACCAGCTGGGCGTGGTGGCACACGCCTTTAATCCCAGCACTTGGGAGGCAGAGGCAGGCAGATTTCTGAGTTCGAGGTCATCCTGGTATACAGAGTGAGTTCCAGGACAGCCAAGGCTGTACAGAGAAACCCTGTCTTGAAAAAACAAACAAACAAACAAACAAAAAACCCAAACAAACAAACAACAAAACAAAACAAAAAACCGTGGCACCAACATTTCTTTCTCATACTTATTAATATTTATCATTTTGATAACCAAGGTTAGGTTCTAAATAAGTCAGGTAATATTGAGTGGATCAAAAATTCATTTTTTTCTGGAAATATATTCTCTGAAATTCAGAAATGTAATCTTGAGTATATATTATACACTACTTTTAACATGCAGTCAGAAAATTAAAGCAGGTCATCTTCTTTCATTTTTTAAAATTATTTCAACACTGTATATATTGGTTTTTCGAGACAGGGTTTCTCTGTATAGCTGTGGCTATCCTGGAACTCACTCTGGAGACCAGGCTGGCCTCGAACTCAGAAAACTGCCTGTCTCTGCCTCCCAAGTGCCGGGATTAAAGGCGTGTGCCACCACGCCCGGCTGGAAATAATGAACCCTATGATTTTTGACTAGTTTTCTCTCTTTACTATTGATATAAATGAGGATCTAATTTGAAGTATACCCTGACATCAGTAATCTAAGCTATTTTTATCAATTAATTTATTCTTATATAAAACATTTAATGAAGTCCTAAAATATGTTAGATGTTGAAATTAGCAATGGAAATTTAAAAGTAAAGAAGTATTGGTGTAGTTTTTCCTACGAAGAAATAATTTGTGCCTATGTTCATTTGCAGGCATTACTAAACATTTTTCAATCAGCCTCAATTTATTTAGAAAGATGAGCATATTCAGCAAATAAATGTGAAATTTTTGAAGTTTATGTTTTATAGATTAACAAGTTTGCCAAGTGTGTGTTCTTGTTAATTAGTTTCACAATGTGTTGGGTTTAGAGTAGTCTAGTTGTATTCTCTGAAATTCAGAAATGTAATTTTGAGCATATATTATACACTACTTTTAACATGCAATCAGAAAATATAAGCAGGTCATCTTCTTTCATTTTTTTTAAATTATTTCAACAAAAAGTTATTATGACTACCACTGTGTTAAATTATACTTTTCCAGATGGGCAGCTACAAGTTAAGTGAATAGCAAGCATTTTTTTCTTTTAATTTAAGAATTCTATTTAAGACAATATATTAAAACATATATTACAACGTTGGGTTTTTCTCCCAGTGTGACTTTAAGAAATTGAAGTTGAAAAATGTAGGAGAAGGAAGAAGCCACTACACTGAAACCATGTTTCTATGAAATCATAAGGATAGTGCTGAACATTTATGAAAACATAATTTTATCAGGACATGATTGATCAGCTGTAAGACTGACAAAATTGCTTAGCCTGGATGCTTCTGAGCAAATATAAAGAAATCAGCTCCTTAGGATACTCTTCACTTATCCTTAGCTGAAGAAGTAATGTTTCTGTCTGCTAATTGGTCTGGCTTCATTTATACTTGAATTCATTATTAATGTAATGTACAAAAAATTGCCTGCTGTACTTGTTCAGTATAAACTTATCTTCTACAGTATCATGTCAATTAGTTTAAAGGGCTTCAATTAAACTATATTTTATAAAGCTGCCTATATATATATATATATATATATATATATATATATATATATCCCCTTTTCTTTCCTTCTATGTTTCTGTGTCACTAGGTTATGGCTATACAAATGTGTACATTTAATTTATCCTAATTACTATTTTACTGTCTATACATGTATACTGTGATATGCTTACATAATCATGCAAATTGGTTTAGGAGTCACATTCTATAGTTGTATCTTTATTTCTGTGTGGTATAAGTGAATTCCATGCATATTATAAATCATTATAGCCATAATGGTGCATATTATGAGAATGTATTCCGTATATATCAGAAATATATATCATTTGATAAACATAACTACTTTTCCTCTAACCTCCCATATCCTGATAACCACTATTCTGCAATTTATTTTTGAGGTAAGATCCACATTAAAAGATGCTATGAAACATTTTTCCTTATGTGTGTAAATTATTTAACTGAGCAATTGTTTTCATAGATCATTCATGGTGTAACAATATTCAAGTTCTTTTAAAATATGGGACAACATACCTTTTATGTTTAAACATAAGCATATATGCACAGAAAGCAAATTTTCTTCATCCAATTATCTGGTAGTAGTTATTTAAGTTGTTGCAATATTATGTATAATGTTAATAATAAAACAATGGGTGAATAGATAGCAGTACAACTTCAAAATACTTGTTTGATCTCTTTTGGAAATATACAAAAGGAAATGTTGCTGTATCATGTTGTACTTTTAACTTTCATTTTTTGTATATGTATGTGTGTTCATGCATTTATACATAAATACACACACACACACACACACACACACACACACACATATTGTAAACTGTGTGTAACAGTTTACAAGCTAGTGCGTATGTGAGTGTCAGAGTTTGTTTGGTATTGTCTTCAAACACTCTTATTATTATTATTGAAAAAAAGGAGCTACTTCCTACTTCAACTCAAAAACTCTAATAGATTAACATTATACAAATAATAAAATCAATTGTTCTAGTTAGGGTTTCAATTCTGTGAAGAGGTACAATGACCAAAGCAACTGTTTAAAAGGAAAAAAAAAATTGTTTGTTGCTGGCTTATTGTTTCAGAGGTGTAGTCCATTATTATTGTGAGTAAAATGGCAGCATCTAGGCAGACATAATTTTGTAAAGGCAGCTAAGAGAACTACATCTTAAGCATACACATACACACAGATACACACACACAGATACACACACACACACACACACACACACACACACACACACATATATATATATATATATATATATATATATATATATATATATATATATATATATATATATATATATATATTCAAGTGGCACACTTCTGTTAACAAGGCCATACCTCCTCCAATAAGAACAAACCTCTTAAGAGTACCACTTTCCATGGGCCAAACATATTCAAACAACCACATTAATAGTGTGGACATTTAACAGATAAAGTTTTGTTTTGTATAAATAACAAATGTCAATGTATGTTATATTATAAAATCTAAGTTTATTTCAATTAGTACAATTAGGTATTTTTGTGATTTTATTTTCTTATTCATTCTTTTTGTTCCATTTTCTTAGCTTCCAGGTAATATTAATTAAATTATTAATATACAATTAATAGTTACTTGATATACAATATTTTCCATCTCAGCTGCTGTCTTTGAAATTAAAATAATTATATGTCTTCTATTCTAAGTTTCAGATATACTGAAAGGGAAGGAAATGGTATTGTGTAAGACAAGGTTTAAGAAAACTTTAAAAAGAATAAAAATTGTGTCTTTTCTTCCATACATCATTCTGGACAATGTGATCATAATAAGAAGTATCATGAACAGTTTTTGTTGATGATGATGATGATGATGATGATGATGATGATGATGATGATGAGTAGTAGTAGTAATCTCTATTTCTGTGTTTCATTATTAACATTACATTTCTGTTCTTATCACACAGATCATTCACTTGTTTGGTTAGAGTTACCCCAAGAGATTTTATATTATTTGTGAGTATTGTGAAGGATGCTGTTTCACTAATTTATTTCTCAGCCCATTTATCATTTGAATAAATGAAGACTACCCATTTATTTGAGTCAATTTTATATCCTGCCATTTTCCCGAAATTGTTTACTAGCTGTAGAAGTTCTGTCGGAGAATTTTTGGGATTGCTTATGTATACTATCATATAGTATACATGCAGTAGTAATACCTTAACTTCTTCTTTGCCAATTTGTAATCCCTTGATCTTCTGTTGTCTTATTGCTCTAGCTAGAACTTTGAGTATTATATTGAATAGATATGGGAAAAGTGGGTATCCTTATCTTGTCCCTGGTTTTAGTTGGATTGCTTCAAGTATCTCTCCATTGGTTTGCTGTATATTATGTTTAGGTATAGACCTTGAATTCCTGAACTCTCCAATACTTTTAACACGAAGGGCTGTTGTATTTTTCAAATGCTTATTCAGCATCTAATGAGATGACCATGAGATTTTTTTCTTTGAATTTATTTATATAGTGGATTAGGTTAATAGATTTTTTATATTCAATCAATATTGTATCCTTGGGATAAAGAATACTTGATTATGGTGAATGATGGTTCAATGTATTCTTGGACTCGGGAGAATTATATTGAGTATTTTTGCATTAAGTTTCATAAGCAAAATTGGTCTTAAGTTCTCTTTTTTGTTGGGTCCTTGTATGGTTTAGGTATCAGAGTAATTGTGGCTTCATAACAATCAACATATATGATTCATAGAGTAATTGTGATTTTGTTCTTTATTATTCATTCTGTGCTTTTAAATATAGTCAATTAAATGGATTTTCCCTGAAGTATAAATTCATCAAAACTATTACTATGTAGGCACTATTTTAGACTGTAAGTTTTCTTATCAGCATATTAATTAATGATCTACAAGTGTCTACAAGAGAGTTTGGATTTTTTCCAAAGTATTTCATTAAATTATTATATATATAGGTAATTTTTCATTTTAATATAAATACTAGGCATGCTATAATTTACTAGAATGCAAACAAATCCTTTATTTTTAAGTCTTTAGTAAAACATCCCTTCACTCAATATTTGGAATTTGTTTGTTTGTTTTGTTTTTTACCTTTTTAAAGAGAGAAATGGGGTAGTTAAAAAGTTATATATTATAATTTATATATGAAATTTTTTTCATTGCCTCATGGTTTTGGATATTTGTTACTTTTGAGAGTATCTGAGGGTGCATTTCTGAATGCTATGAATCATTAATAGTTGGAGATGAAGGGGTTTGCAGTCCTATAGGAGGAACAACAATATGAACCAACCAGTATTCCTCCAGTGTTCCCAGGGAAGAAACCACCAACCAAAGAGTATACATGGAGGGACTCATGGCTTCAGTCACATATGTAGCAAAGGATGGCATTGTCAGGCATCAATGGGAGGAGAGAACCTTTGTCCTAGGAAGGCTCAATGCCCCAGTGTAGGGGAATGCCAGGACAGGGAAGAAGGAGTGGGAGGGTTGGTGAGCAGGGGGAAGGGGAATGGGATAGCAGGTTTTCAGAGATGGAACCAGGGAAGGGGATAAGATTTGAAATGTAAATAAAGAAAATATATAATAAAAAAGAAAATTAAAAAAAAAATATTCGGAGATGTGTGTAGAAATTTTACTACAGTAACATACCTATTCTGGCAAGTGATCACATACAAAATTCTTGCTCAGTGTTATCCAGCCGAAATGCAGACACACCCTTAGTATACACTTTTAATTCCAAACAACAATTAAGTCTAATTGAGGGACAGACAAAGTGACAAATCTGAGAAAGATTTGACAGAATGAGTCAGAGACAGGGTATTCCCTACTCTCACCAGAATAGACTATAGAACAGAAAGAAAGGCTACTAAAGAGCAGTGCTGATAAAGGAAATGAGTTGAGTTCATTTGAGTTTGTGAAGTTCCCTCAAGTTTGTGCAGTCAGTACAGTAAGTGCTGTTTAGTTCATAGAGTTTAGAAGCAGTTTTTCCAAGCAAAGTAATTCAATCAAAGGCTGAAAGAATCTAATTGAATCAGGCAGCTTAGAGAGGAGTTTGATCAAAACAGCTAAGTTGACTCCAGCCAAAGTACAGAAAGTGCTAGAAAGAGTGATTTTATTCAACAGTATGTCTTGGAATGTAAAATATCCTTGACCTATGTGAATAGATAGGGACAGATTCTCTAGAAACTTCTAGGCCTAGGCCTAGGGATAGTTACATAGAAGTGCTCTGGGCTTACCCCATCCATGTGTTCTTAAAACTTGGATATGATTCTCATCTCATCCCTTCATCTGAGAAAATAAAACTTAAATTTACAAAGACTTACTAGAGAAAGTGTGTCATTGAGTATAGAAGAATTTTAATCAAGCAATATGTCTTCACTGGCAATGGATCACATCAAAAGACCTTCTAGGTATATGTGATATGGCTAGAATGAAAACATAATCTGGATTACAGTATAATCTGGCTGGAACACAGACAAGTCTCCTTAGTGAGTATTCAGATATCTTTAAAGTAATGTTGACATACATGGTAATCCAGCAACTTAATAGGTAAACTTAGCTCTTGTCTTTACTCCCTTAAACCTTTAGAAACAACATGCTTCTTTGCCTTATATAAAAATAGTGAAATGGTGGTGAATAGATAGAACAGCTGTGTGTTCATTAAAAAATGTGTTATTTTTGTTTAATGTAGGAATGTTTTGATGTGCAGCTGAATGGATTGTCTTTGGAAAACAGTAAAATGACAGCTGGTTTACCCTAAAAAATGTCTTACTAGAAAAATCTCAGCTGTGAATATATGATATTTCCTTAAACGGGCAAAGGGAAGTTATCCCATATGTAAAATTGTTCTTCACATCTGTGTTACTTTATGAAGCATATTCTCTTTATTGTTAGACTCTACTAGAGAATTTTCCTGAGAAAATGCAGAATGATTTTTAACAACTGAAATAAAGAGGTAATACACTTAGTTGTAAGTAAATACTTCAATTAACACATAATTTTATTTACAAAAAAAAAAATTCACCCATGAGTTTAGAAAGGTATATATGTTATCCCTACTTAATACCATGTAAGAAATTCTTCTGGATTCTATAACATATTATACTCTTCATCTTGAATGACTATTGCAAAATAGGAATTCATGGTTTTTCAGGTTGTGTAACTCATGAATATGAGCAAACAAAACAAGCAACCAGTTGTTATACTGAGACACCTAGATATTTTGTTATTTAACTGACATCTATATTGGCTTATTTGCTGTTAAAACATGACAAAAAAAGTGTTCTTCTCATAAAAATTATTAGAAAATGAATATGTGAACCATTATGTTTTGTTGATTATCAATCACAATTAGTACCAAACACTGCTTTTCAAATAATGCTTAGATATGCCATTAAATATATAGATTCATACTTATTTTTAAATATATTCATATTAAAAGATAATCATAACAATAAAGATACCAATTTTATTCACTAAAAAAACTCAACTTGAGTTTTTATTAATATTTACAGTCAAAAAGTTATTACAAATAACTTGTTTTAAAACAATTCATCATGGCATATGATATAAAATGCTATTATTTTCATAGTGATTATTGAAGCCAAACTTAATGCATAACTAACGCTAATTGAATAGTCTTTATTTAAATATTAATATCTATAAATTTGTAAAATTTTAATTTTATAAACATAATGTCATGCTTATATTTAATAGTACCTCTGCTTATCAACTTTCTATTGATTTAAGAAACATCTTAGGGCCGGGCGTGGTGGCAGACCTTTAATCTCAGCACTTGGGAGGCAGAGGCAGGCGTATTTCTGAGTTCGAGATAAGTCTGGTCTACAAAGTGAGTTCCAGGACAGCCAGGGCTACACAGATAAACCCTGTCTTGAAAAACCAAAAAAAAATAATAATAATAAAATAATAAATAAATAAATAAATAGCATCTTAGGAATTTTGATTATAAACAACACATGTTCATTTTTGCTCATGATTGCTTGTTTTTAATCACATGGCAATCCAATGCATCCTGGACTGATGTGTGCTGGAATATATTCACTCACATTGTGAGAAAGATTGACATGTGGTAATGTGGTAAAAAAAAGACAGTGCTTTGTATTTACTTTGTTGTTTTTATTGTTGCTTTGTTTTGTTTTTTATGCCTTCAAGATCTCCTCCCATATTACCCAGATATTGCCTTTGACTAATTTGCACTACAGGCATTTCAAGAGCATTCTAGATCCAACATATAGCACTATCTGACTGCACTATCCTGGAGGTGTGTATGAGAGTGCGTGTGTGCGTGCATGTGCGTGTGTGTGTGTGTGTGTGTGTGTGTGTGTGAGAGAGAGAGAGAGAGAGAGAGAGAGAGAGAGAGAGAGAGACAGAGGCAGAGACAGAGACAGAGAGACAGAGAGAGAAACAGAGAGAGAGACAGAGAGAGAGACAGAGAGAGAGACAGAGAGAGAGAAACATGAGTTTTTTATATTTTAAAGAGTATAAAGAAGCTTAAATGAATGGTGCTGTATAAAAATTATATGAAATATAAAACTGATTTTCCATGCATATTTCTTTTCTTTTCTTTTTTGTTTTTTTGGAACAAGGTTTTTCTGTGTATCCCTGACTGTCCTGGAACTCACTTTCTAGACCAGGCTCGCCTCAAACTAAAAAATCTGCCTGCCTCTGCCTCCCGAAGTGCTGGGATTAAAGGTGTGTGCCACCATGCCCAGCAGCACATTTCTTTGAATAAAGCCATACTCATTCTTTTTGAATTGTCAATTACCCATAAACTTTAGCGTCAGAGTTGATAGTTTAAATAGAATCTGCTTGATACAATAAATATAAATTACTTACTGTCTGGCCATTTACAGGAAAAACAAAAAACAAAAAACAAAAAAACCCCAAAGAGGTCTCTTGTTATAGATTACCCGCGGTCAAAGAAATGTGAGGGGATTGGAAAGATGCATTTAACACATGGTTCATGTAACACTCCTAAGGAAAGTCTTGAGATGAAACATTATGGATTGACATAAAGTAAATAAATCAAAATATCTTCACAGGCTGCCCGTTGGGAATCTATTCAAGTGCAGATCTTCAATTTTAGATAAAATATTGTGAGAATGTATTTCTAAGTACTATGTCTTTTACATCAAATAGTATATAAAATAAACATGGTATAAGAAAAACAATTTATTTTTGTACTCTGTTACCTAATTTCTTCTTCATCATTTATAAAAGTAAGAAAACTATAATTCGTTCTGTTTAGTGTGTGGAAGGCATGGTCCTTGTGGAAAAAAAAATAGACACAGAGAAAAAAATAACTACCCAAAAGTTAGAAAGTCACACCTCTCCAATTATGGCTCATAAAGCTTTACGTTTTCATTTTTGGAAATTGAATTTTAATAAATATATAGTGTAATTTTATGTATGCAGATCAGCAGCATAAATACAATGCATGTATTTATATAATACATGCCACTTGAATATTTATGATTATTTATATATATATAATTGAGATAAATGATAGTCAATACTACAGCAATAAGATAATTATTGTTATAATATAATAATATTTGGTTTTCTTATTTCTTTGGATGGCAACTATCAAGGGTCTTATGAATTTGTATAAAAATGGAATTGTATGCAAATGACCTTATAGTAGCTAAATTTTCATATATCAGCTGTACAAATGCCAAATAATACAGAACATTCAGGTCCAAAGCAATTTTCACTGATTACTCCTTAGCTGAAGAATAGGAGAAATGCAGAACAAGTTTAATAGCCCCAGAGATTTTGTGTATTACAGCCAAGAAAGACAGAAATGTGACTAATAAATTAGGTTTATTAGATTTTATATATGGTATAGCTAGAGATGAATAAAAATGATAACCATATAGCTGCCCTTTTCATTCATCCATGAATATTCAATTTATCACTTGTGCTTAGTTGTTAATCCATGCATGAAAAAATCATTTTAAAATCCATATAATCCTAGAGTGGAGCTGAAAAATATCATTAAGTATCTGACACTTACTTATATAAAGAAAATTATAATAATGGCTAGGGAAATTACTTGACATATAATGATTCAGTTAGGATATGAAATCTAAACCATTGTGATGTCACTGATTTTAAGTGAAATTTACTTTAATATATAATTTTCTTACCATGTGTGTTTACAATTAAATATTTCTATTGAAATAAGATACATAGTTTTTCAATATTTATCAATATATTTTCTCAATTTTTCTAGATTAATCATAACTATACTCTGTCATTAAAATCTATAATATACTCTTTTTCCCACCATCTAACCTTGTCCTCTTAGTACAATGTCTGAGTTTCTTAAGCCATTTTACTTATTTCAAAGAGGTTAGTGTAATCCCCCCTGCAGAGTCAAAGTAGTTACAATTTCATTATCTAGTTGAGAGTAAAGCCTTACAATTTCTATAAAGATCACAAAGCATGCAAAGTCATGAAAATCTGCTGAAAGTTCCAGAAATATTATTTGCAACTAATGTTACACATTTTATATTATCATGATGGTAATTACTAGGGTGAATTAAAGCTTTATATATATTTTATGTTTCTAGTTTGTGGGAGAGTCAGGACTAGAGTTTGTAGCCAACATTTCTGACCACTCTCACTATTTTTACTGGCGTCCCATCAACAATATCTCTCATCATATTTATCTCAACAGTATCTAATATGTCTTTTATATTTTTTATTTTGTTTATTAGATATTTTTATTTACATTTCAAATGTTACCCTTTTTCTCAGTTTCCCCTCTGGAAACCTCCTATCCTATATCCCTCTCCTTCCTTCTAAGAGGGTGCTCCTCCCCCACCTACTCCTGCTTCCCTGCCCTGACACTCCCCTACACTGGGGCCTCAAACCTTCCCAGGACCAAGGTCCTCTCCTCCCAATTATGCCTGACAAGGTCATCCTCTGTTACAAATGTGGCTGGAGCCATGGGTCCCTCCCTGTGTACTCTTTTGTTAGTTTAATATCTAGGGCCTCTGGGGAGTCTGGTTGGTTGATATTGTTGCTCTCCCTATGGGGTTGGTACAATTTTTATTTTCTTTTTCTATTATCTAGAGTCAACATAATTGAGAATGTCTCTTTAAAAGTATCCAACTAAGTCTTTCATTCAAATCTCTGAAGAATCTACTTCTCATTTAGATTAAAACATAATATCTTTACAATGTTCTCAAAGGCCATATTAAATGGCCATATTAAAGAATACTTGAAAATGTATCTATGAAATCCAAATTCTTACCCTTTTCGATCTCAATAAAACACTAGTCTCTAGTCTTCTTCTTCTTTTTTTTTTTTTTTTTGTTTGTTTGTTTGTTTGTTTTGTTTTGTTTTTTTTCGAGACAGGGTTTCTCTGTGAAGCTCTGGCTGTCCTGGAACTCGCTTTGTAGACCAGGCTGGCCTCGAACTCAGAAATTGCCTGCCTCTGCCTCCCAAGTGCTGGGAACAAAGGCGTGCACCACTATGCCAGGCTTGTCTCTAGTCTTCTAAATACTTGGATATCTATAAGCTAAGATCACATTTTCTTTTTTAGAATATAAAGAAACAGAAATAGACATGAGTTTCTGTTTCTTTTTGAATGCTTATACAGGAGGAGGAAAGCCTTTGAGTATTTTTTAAACCATTACTGAATATGCATTTGATTCAATATAACTATTAACATTTTGAAACACTATAGTTGTATACAGAGAAAATATTTTTCCAATTTTTTTATTAGATATTTTCTTAATTTACATTTCAAATGTTACCCCGAAAGTTCCCTCCCCCCTCCCACCGCCCTGTTCCCCTGCCCACCCACTCCCACTTCTTGGCCCTGGCGTTCCCCTGTCCTGGGGCATATAAAGATTGCAGTACCAAGGGGCCTCTCCTCCCTAGAAGAAAAATATTTTTGTGAAGTTTGTATTTATTTCCAAAACCTCAAAAGTTGCACAAATCAATGTGTGCTATGTAATGTTTCAAAATATGAATATATTATATAATGTTTAGATCATGTTCAAACATATTTATATACACAAAGAATTTTCCCAATCTTTTCCTCTGTTTTAAAATTAATCTTTTAGGTTAAATCAGAAGAACAATTTGAATTATAACATTTTCTACTAATACGTCATTGTATGTTGCTCACATTCTTCTCACATACTTTTCCCTATTTTTCATTTCTCAATACATCATTGTTACATATAATGCTGATACTGCATTATAGCACACTAAAGTTCTAACGTAGTACCCATTGATGTAAAAGAGAAACTCTAACTAATTTTTTTTTTCCATTTTATATATGGGTGGTAATTAATGTTTTAAAAATTCTTATTATTAAAACCAAATAGGCAAAGAATTAAAATCCTTTCAGTAAAGCTGTATTTCATTTATCATTTAAGAAAGTATTTGTTGGGGCTGGTGAGATGGCTCAGCGGGTAAGAGCACCCGACTGCTCTTCCGAAGGTGATAAGTTCAAATCCCAGCAACCACATGGTGGCTCACAACCATCCGATCTGGCTCCTTCTTCTGGAGTGTCTGAAGACAGCTACAGTGTACTTACGTATAATAAATAAAATAAATCTTTAAAAAAAAAAAGAAAGAAAGTATTTGTTATATAGACAGTTATACCAAATAGTAATTCACTTTAAGTACAAAATACTTACACATGCAGACGTTTATAATATAGCATTATTACAATTTAATTATCACTAATGGTATTTTATGGTACAGAAATTGTTAATTGTTATTGGCTATTTCTATTTTTTTCTATAAATCTGCCAATGATTGAAGTAACAATATATTTGGTTTTAGTTTGGCTATTCTTATTCAGTGAAATGGAGATGAATATGTATTTGAGAAATGTCATTTGAAAAAGATCTAAAATAGGAAACCATTAAGCATTAGGCCTAATCTAAGTTATTTTCTTATATAATCATATTGTTACTGTTATGAATTGTTTTATACTAAGAATTTGTTATTTGCTTAATATTTACTCCACAATAACCTCATACACATAATTATATACATTCAAAACCTTGATGCTTTAAAATAAGTTATGTGTCTCTTAATTTTTATGTTAATATAGGCAACATAAGTCGAGACAATTTTGCATTTAAATCACAAATGTAAATAATTTCATGACTCATTCTCTGATCTTCTATTGATTTTAAAGTATCCTGTTTATATTTCACAATTGTGAAAGAGTAAAAGAACAAAATTTTACAAGTACTTTGTCTTCAATTTGATTGTACACTGAGGTCTATTATCATTCATCAACTGCAAAAATAAGATATTGTAAAGCAAAAAGAACATCTCAGTGTTTTTTAAATTTTCTCAATATATTTTATATATATATATATATATATATATATATATATATATATATATATATATAATATGGTAGGAACACAAATGCAAGTATTTCTCATGCTATCTATTAACATGCACTTGTCAAAATAAAAAAAAAACTATAAATACTGAATTATTATTTTAAAATACATAGAGCAATTGTTTACCAAAAGCGAAAAAATTTTATTTTGAGTCAATATAAAAATGTACTATTTTAATATATATTTATAAGTATTAGTGAAAATAATTTATATAATCAATATATTATTATGGAAATTTTCCTATGAATATGGGTAAATATAGTGAAAAATGTATTTAATATAATAATATTAAAATAGTACAGTATATAATATGATATATATATATATATATATATATATATATATATATATATATATATAACACTAAGATTAATACATATACTTTGAAGAATCTATAACTTTTTTGAGAAATGTCTTGGAAAAATTATAAATAAATATATTTTTTCCCTAAGGAAGAGCTATAATAGATTTAAATAGTAATAAACATAAAACAATTATCTGTTAATATTATATATTTTTTCTACTGAGAGACCATTACAAGTTATTCACAAACAACTCTTTGAAGAAATATGATGGTTCAGAAACACATGAAGTTGGCATTCATTTAAAGGTATAATTTCAATTTTTTATAACATAGTAGGTGCTACACAATTTAATATTTTTTCACATATTAGCTATTTATATTATTATTTGACAAGGGTATTTTAGTGTTCTTTTTGATAAAAATGATACTGTGCATTTACATTGTCCTTCATCTTGTTACTGGATGATCAAGTGTTTTCAGCATTCATGGACAATTGGTTTAAAGTGTTGGAGCTAGTACCTGGAACCTGAAAAAAAAAAAATGAATGCATGCAAACAGATAATCCCTCAGTTGCTCTTATATATAATCAAAGTGTTTACAGTGTGGAAAAAGAAAGTCAGAAATAATAAATTGTCAATTCATCAGTCAAAGTGACATATGATCACTACAAATGTTCAATTAAATAAAATCCTAACCTAAAATTTTAACCTATTTTTTTTCCTCTCTTTATTAGATATTTTCTTCATTTACATTTCACATGTTATCCAGAAATTTTCCCTTACCCTCCCGCGTCCCCGCCCTGCTCCCCTACCCACCCCCTCCCACGTAATGGCCCTGGCATTCATGAATCGGCACTCATTGAAAAAATATACTCTCATGGGTAAACTTTCTTGAGATTTAAAAATAATATTCTGAGTATACTCATTATAATCTTACTTTTGTAGATGAAAGAGTTAATGGTAAAATTCTTAATGTATTTGTATTTTTTATGTGATAGTGTTGAATTTTTATTCATGTGTTTTTTTCTTTTATCCCCATTTATATTAGATCTTTTCTTCATTTACATTTCAAATGTTATCCCAAAAGTCCCCTATACCCTCCCCCATCCCCTGCCCTGCTCCCCTCCCCACCCACTCCTACATCTTGGCCATGGAGTTCCCCTGTACTGGGGCATATAAAGTCAGCATGACCAAGGGGCCTCTCTTCCCAATGATGGCCAACTAGGCCATCTTCTTCTATATATGAAGCTAGAGACATGAGCTCTAGGGGTACTAGTTAGCTCCTGTTATTCTTCCACATATAGGATTGAAGACCCCTTCAGCTCCTTGTGTACTTTCTCTAGCTCCTTCCTTGTGAGTTCTGAGTTCTATCTAAAGCTGATTGTGAGTGTCCACTTCCATGTTTGCCAGGCATTGGTATAGTCTCCCACAGCTATATCAAGGCATTTCAGCACTATCTTGCTGGCATATGCAATCGTGTCTATGTTTGGTGGCTGATTATGGGATGGATCCCTGGCTGCTGCAGTCACTGGTTGGTCCATCCTATGGTTCAGCTCCGCACATGATCTCTGTAACTCCTTCAGTGTGTGCTTTTTTTCTTAATTCTAAGAAGGGGCGAAGTGACCACATTTTGATCTTCATTCTTCTAGAGTTTCGTGTGTTTAGTAAATTGTATCTTGGGTATTCTAGGTTTCTGGGTTAATATCCACTTATCAGTGAGTACATGTTATGTGAGTTCTTTTGTGATTGGGTTACCTCACTCAGGATGATACCCTCCAGATCCATCCATTTGCCTAGGAATGTCATATATTCATTGTTATTAATAGCTGAGTAGTACTCCATTGTATTTTTTATAAAGCTGAAGTACTCAGAAATCTATTGTTTCTACTTGTCAATTTCATACAAATATGTGGATGAAATTCCTGTAGATATAGTATAGCAGTCTGAAAATGGAGTAGTAAAGTTCATTTAAAATTTATTTAAATTACCCACCTGCTAAACCATGATTTAAAATTTAAAATAATCATTTTTCTAACTAATGAAATGTCCTTGAGAAGAAAAACCAAAATATCTAAATAATTCTGACAGAATAATCCTGATGACTGTGCTGCCTGTTAAGGCTTTTCATTTTTCTTTTCTTCTCACAATTAACAAGTCTAATTTTATTTCATTTTGTTTGAATAACATTTTCATGTAGATCAAATGTGAGAACACTTTTATCATCTGCATTTTAGAAGCTTCCAAACCTTCTCCAAACAACCTTGACAATGCCTCTGTTTTCCATGTTACTTTCTTCATGGTTGTGCCATCTGTTCTCTTCACTACAGTGCATATATCTTCTACAGCTCATATGCCAGGCTTTTCATTAAACTGAGATGGTTATATTTACTACTGTTTAGTAAATTTAGTTTTGTTTTGCTTTCAAGAAAGAAGTTAGTTCTAACTGCTTTATAATCTAGACAGTCACTCGCTCTCCAGATACCTTGAAATTATGTATTCGTATATTTAGTGAAAGAGTGAAAGGATATTTCCAGAAATATTTCTTGGGCTTCTCCATATATAATGATTCTCTCTGGGTTTGTGTCTGTGAATCTGTGTCTCTGTCTTTGTCTTTGTAACCCCCCCCCCCCCCGGGTGTGTTTATATTAGTAGACTTTTTGTGATAAGTAACCTTAGATCTACACATCTTTGTAATGAAAACTTGACATTTTTAAATCTGTAAAATGTATACATTTCCTACACTTACAAATTTATTACCTTACTTACTTAGGTCATAGCATATTTATAACATAGTATATATGATAGAAATTCACCTTTCTCATGCTCATTTTTTTCAGAGTATGTATAAAAGTGATTCTAAGGGAGAAAGCCACAACATTGTTAAATCAATAACCAACAATTATCAGGGAAGATTAGCTTTAAAGTTAAATCCTGATAAAATAGAATACTTTCTAAAATAATTACATTTTGGAAAATTATGTCTTTTCTTTGGAAAATTAAGTAAGTATATAGGTACAAAAGGAGTTTTCAAGAAATTCATACTTTTCAAAATCATAAAAAATAGATGAATCTGGTACCTGACAGGAAGGATCTCACTTTGGCACTAGTAGAGATTAAAATATGGTCTTAGATATATGAACTTAAAGAAAATATGTTTGGTTTCAATCAAAAGACACATGAAGTAATACACAGGAAACTGGATGAAATCTTTTTAGATAGAAGTATTCCTAGTACAGATTCAAGTTCAGACCTATGAGTCTTCAATAAAAATATGGTATGTGTCAAAAAATTCCATAGAGTTAAATATATCAGATAATGTTGGAATTAAAATTGAGACATAAGGTTTGGGGATTTCATGCCAGATAAGAGACTTGAAGGTGAAATTTAGATTCCAGTGTCCAAGGAAAATAAGAAATCTGTATTCAATAAGTGTCACTATATGTCTATCACTGTTACAAAACAGCAGTGTTGTGCTAGAGTTAATTAACATTGCTTTACAAGAACCAAATGTGCACATGTCTTTCCAGCTTTATTAAGTGGTCTTATATTAGTTTAAAGCAGATAAAAGGGATATGATTATAGCACATATATGGACAGCTGCTATAACACAATCTTTTTTTTTTTAAGTGTTTGACAACTGATCATCAACAAAACTGCCATATCTCTAGATTGATATTGTACTTTTGATAATAGTCTCTCTTGGTAATACTTAAGTATGCAGTCTTCAATTTTCATTAGACATTTGGAGTTGCTAAGTCATTTGACAGAAAATAGACAGGCTATATTTCTTTCTTTATTATAAAAGAAGAATGATCATCTTCCAGAAACTGAATTAATGCTTTATCCTCTATGGAAGAAAAACACTTGAGAAAATTTAGCTTTAAATATCACCAAATCCTTGGAGTTAACTAGATATGCTTTCTTTTTGTTTGTTTGTTTTTCAATTGCTATTAGTAATGTAGTTTTATAAAAAAAAATGTTTCAGATATGCTGTGTGAGCTGATCCATATACAATTAGCGTGAGAGAGTTCCCAGGGGAAATAAGGAATTTTTTTTCCTTGAGAGAATCAAATGGGCAATATAAATGTCTATGTCATTATTAAAAGAATATAAGTATAATATTAAAATATTTCAGTTGAAATTGTATCACAATCATGAGTATTCTATTTGCTAGTAAAATTTATAAAATATATTTGTGTTAGAAATACACATTTTCTATTTTAAAACAAAATTCAAAGTTCTACTCAAATATTGTAGCTTTAAAGAATCTTCCCCATGGGATTGTGGTGTTATACTCACATTTAAAGTTTATTATGTCGCTTTCTCTAGCAGTTCATAAAATTAATTTAGTATAGAGTAATAACATGTGGGAACTATAAATATTCACATAAACATACAGCAATAAAATGTAAAGACTCAAAAATAGAAACATTAATTATTTTCTTTTCTAAGGGTGTGTCTTTAAAATAGTAAGGTTAATTTGCAATTAAACATCTTAATCCATTTATACACCCATACACACACAAACATTCACACATGCACATACTAGCATGATTATATAATGCACCATCTGCTAGAATGCAGAATATTAAGAACCCATAAAATACAGTAAAACAAGTGTAATGTTGTATACTTTCTATAATATTGTATAATTGCTATTAGGAAAGAATTTATTTTATGTTTTGTTATTGGTTATTTTATTTATTTATGTTTCAAATGTTATCACCCTTCCCAGTTTCCCATCTGCAAACCTCTTATCCTATCCCTCCTTCCCATGCATCTATGAGGGTGCTTACCCAACCACCTACCCACTCCCACCTCACCACCATAGCATTCCTCTATACTGGGGCATGGAGCATTCATAGGACCAAGGGCCTCCCATAACATTGATGCCATCCTCTGCTACATATGAGGCTGGAGCCATGGGTCCCTCCATGTGTACTCTTTGGTTGGTAGTTTAGTCCCTGGGAGCTCTAAGGGTCTGGGTGTTTGATATTGTTGTTCTTCCTATGGGATTGCAAACCATTCAGCTCCTTCAGTCCTTTCTCTAACTCTTCCACTGGGGATCCCATGCTAAGTCTGATGGTTGCCTGTGACAATCTGCATCAGCAAGCACTTCTTGCCATCAGCAATATTGTTTGGGTATGGTGACTGCATAGGAAATGGATCCCCAGGTGGGACAGTCTCTAGATGGACTTTAGTTTCTACTCCACTCTTTGTCCCAGTATTTTCTTTAGACAGGAACAATTCTGGGTTAATATAATTGAGATATGTGGGTGGCCCCATCTCTTAACCAGGAGATACTCTGGATATGATCTCTACATATGGTCTTTCCTCTTAGTTGGTTATTTCAGCTAATATCTTCATTGGGTCCTTGTTTTCCTGGAATCTGTCACTTTCTAGTAACCACCTCCAGTTCCCTACCACCCACTTCTACACACCTCTGTTCAATTTCCTGTCTCCTCTCACACAAGATCTTTTCTCCCCTTTTTCCTTCCCCCTCCTCTCTTATACCCAAGTACCACCCTCTCTCTACCTCTGTTGATTGTTTTGTTCTAAGTAGGACTGAAGTGTCCATACTTTGGTCATCCTTCTTCTTGGGTTTCATAAGGTCTATAAGATGTAGCGTGGGTATTCTGAGAGTTTTTCCTAATATCCATTTATCAGTGAGTACATATCATGTGTGCTCTTTTGTGACTGGGTTACATCACTCAGGATGACAATTTCTAGTTCTATCCATTTGCTTGTGAATTCCATGAAGTCATTGCTGTAATAGACGATTAGTACTCCATTATATAGATTACCATATTTTCTGTATCCATTCCTCTATTGGGGTTCTTTCCAGCTTCTGGCTATTATAAATAAGGCTGCTGTGAACATAGTGGAGCATGTGTGCTTGTTACATTTTGGAGCATTTTTGGGGTATATGCCCGGGAATTGTATAGATGGGTCCTCATGTATACTAGTCTAGTTTTCTGAGGAACCACCAATGTGATTTCCAGAGTGGTTGCATCAGCTTGCAATCCTGCAGCAGTGGAGGAGTGTTCCTCTTTTTCCACATCCTCTCCAGCATCTTCTGTCCCCTAAGGTTTTTTTTTTTTTTTTTTTTTTTTTTTTTCCATTCTTTCTTGTGTGATGTGGATTCTCAGGGTTTTTTTTTGTTTGTTTGTTTGTTTGTTTTGTTTTGTTTTTGTTTTTGTTTTGTTTTGTTTGTTTATAATTTTTTTTGCATTTTTTTTTGCATTTCCTAGATGACTAAGGATGTTGAACATTTCTTTATGTTCTTCTCAGCCATTCAATATTCTTCAGTTGAGAAATCTTTGTTTAGCTTTGTAACCCATTTTTAATAGGGTCATTTTGTTCTCTGGAGCCCTACTTCTTGAGTTCTTTGTATATACTGGTTATTAGCCCTCTGTTGGATGTAGGATTGATAAAGATATTTTCCCAATGTATAGATCGCTGTTTTGTCCTTTTATCCACATTAACCTTTGCCTCACAGAAGTTTTTCAATTTTATGAGATCCCATTCATCTATAGTTGATCTTAGAGCCTGGGCCACTGATCTAAATTTCTGTGCCAGTGTGTTTAAGGCTCTTTCCTACTTTATCTTCTAATAGATTCAGTGTATGTGGTTTTATGTGGAGGTCCTTGATCCACTTGGGCTTGAGATTTGTATAAAGAGATAAGAATGGATCAATTTGAATTCTTTTACATACCTTTTAAGTGCATGTAAATCAGCACTATTTTTTTTTTCAACTTTTATTAGATATTTTCTTCATTTACATTTCAAGTGTTATCCAGAAAGTTCCCTATATCCTCCCCCCTCCCGGCCCTGCTACCCTACCCACCCGCTCCCACCCCCTGGCCCCGGTGTTCCCCTGTATTGGGGCAAATAAAGTCTGCATAACCAAGGGGCCTCTCTTCCCACTGATGGCCANTGTATAAATATACCAAATTTTTTGTATCCATTCCTCTGTTGAGGGACATCTGGGTTCTTTCCAGTTTCTGGCTATTATGAATAAGGCTGCTATGAACATAGTGGAGCATGTGTCCTTGTTACCAGATGGAATATCTTCTGGATATATGCCAAGTAGAGGTATTGCAGGATCTTCTGGTAATACTATGCCCAATTTTCAAATCAGCACTATTTTTGAATATCCTGTATTTTTCCTTATTTTCTGTTTTATCGCCATCTCTATCTTATCTACCCTGTTTCATGAAAGAACCACAATTGGTATCTGCCCTGTTTGTATGACTTCTGGAAACTATGATTCTACTTAAGTCATTCTCTTTATTTCTTGATTGTTCATTTTTTTATATAGACATGGCACAAGTCACTGCTAGGGCAGAAGATTGCTGTTGCAATTTACTGTAGTTCATTTTGACAGTCAATGCATTTAAGATGATTGTATTTTGTGCACTTTAACTTTGGGCATTTTCTGAGCACCATTTTATTTTAATTTTTCTGTGATTTGATGATGTAGTGATGAATATTAAAAGCTGATATATTCTACAGTGAAGCCTAGATGGAATGTTTATGGCTGGCATATTCAACTTACAAAAAGAGTAGTGAACAGTATATTCACCTAATATACTGTTCTCCTAAGACAGATTAAATTGTTTTCTCTGTTTTTGTATCTTTCACACAGAAATTCAAAATCCATTGTAGTAAGAATAAAAGGCAGATTTTTGGAAGCCTAACTTTCAAGCATGCAGACAATACATTTTTATGCATAATAAAGAGAATATTTTTATCATCCTGGATAAAAGCAAGAATTATTCATCTCAATGAATTCTCAATATCAAAGTAGGTATATTCACTGGATCCACTTTGGCTTATCCTTGTCTTCTTTAGTTGAGCCTAAGTAAAGGATTTAAAAAAAGGATATCTATGGGAGACTTCCCTATTTCTGAGGAGAAATGGAAGAGGGATGAATGGGGCAGGGTGGTGAAATGGAGGAACTGGAAGAGAGAAGGAAGGGGAAGCTGTGATCTGTACATAAATTAAATAAATAAATTAAGCACAAAAAGAAAGGCAAAATGATAAAACATAAAAGGATAACAGATGCAAGCAGTCAGGTATAAGTCAAGATTACTATTTATGTAATGAAAAAGCAATACAATTCAATTTAATGTTTGAATTCGATTCCTTTTATTTTTGAAATACTTTCCCCTTCCTTTTCCTTCCTGAAAACCCACCTATATACCCCTATATACTCTCTTTCAAATACACAGCTTATTTTTTATAATAACTGTTGTTAATACATATGTGCATTAGTAGATACACACCTATTTATAAATACCTAAAGACAGCTATCTCAACCTGTATAATGTTACATGTATAATGTACATGTTTATTATCAGGCCTGACCATTTTGGTGTTGGATAAATAATTGATATACTCTTCCCAATTGGAAGATTATTTATCCTTTTCTCAGTATTTCTAAAGTTTTGACATATTCATGCAGGATTAAAATTTCTTGGTCTTTCTCCTACCCATGTTAACATGGCTATTTGTATTGTCTTTGTTCTGTTCATGTTTAGTCTGTCATGTTGGTAAGAGTTTTAGGCATAGTTTTGACTCTCCTAGAGGACATGGTCTCACTGTAGACCTCCTATTGGCTCGTACAATCTTCATAGTCCCCCATCCACAGTGTTTCCTGATTCTAAGATTCAGAAGTTATTATATAAATGCATTTATTATATCTGGGTTATACAACTCTGCATTTTGATCAGTTATAGTTTTCTGTAATAGTCTCTAATGCAAAATTAATTTTTTGATGAAGTTTAACAATACTCTTTTACCTGTGAGTGTAATTACAAGTCTTTATAGTATAGTTAGGGAGAATCTGGGTTTAGAATGGTGCCAGTTTTTGGTTCTCCTCTGAGGCCCATGATTTCACTAATCATGGTTAATTGACAAGGTTTCTAGTTCCAGGCATGATTTTATTCTTGTTAAAGTGAACTTAAGTTAAATTAGAAAGCCCTTGGTTGCTACCGCAATATGTATGCTACTGTTGAACATATACAGTTATGATTCTCTTCTTGCCTTTGTTGTAATTCAAAAACAGCATAGCTGGATATGATTCTTCTTTGCTTCTCTTCTTTGAAAACTCATGAATACTAGTCCCCAAGAAGGAGGCATTCAGTACAGTTAGTTATACATTAGAGGCTGCTGGCCTTGGGTCTGAATTGTATAGTGATTTCAGCAATAAAAATTTACCTTCCACTTCTAGGAACCAAAGGCAACAGTGTCAGGCTCTATTGTTTGGGGAATTCTCGTGGACAACCCACATGAAAAAGTCAAAAATATTTTGTCATGCCTGTTGTTGTAACTGTTGTTTGACGATCTTTGCTTATGGATAGAGCATTGCCATCAACTAATGATAAAACTTCACTTCAACTATACATATGTGTTTATACACCAACTTTCATATATTTTTTGCTATTTTTAGGTGTTTGGGGCATTAGTCTATAAGACTTTTCAGATATACTTATAGTAATCTTTTGATCCTACCTATTTCTTGGTATTTATCTTCCTAACTTACCTCTACTGAGAACCATATCCCTCATGAGATAATTTTTACCTTCTTTTTCTGTTATTCACACCTTTTATGCTTGTTCTTTCCACTTACTATAGGATTCATAATCACATCTGAAAATTTGACTCTTAACTATATACCATGTTAATTAATATCTAAAAAGACACTTATTAATACTTGAAATAAATAACTGATGACTGAGCTTACCACGCTTTAGAGGAAATATTGGAAGAACACAATTACATACTAGTACAAGTAATTGTTAAACATCCAGTGCCATGAAATTTTATGAGAAAATTGTCTTTTATTTTACTCCAACATCCACTTTCTCACTTTACTTATGTATTGCAATTATACATTGTCTTAAATATATATTCTTGAAAACTTTGTGATAAGTGGTACACTATTTATAAAAAATGGTATAGACTGTGGCACAAAAATCTCTCTCTGTGTCTCATCACACATTTCTTTTCTTCTTTGTCTCATTTGTATGCCAATCAACTGATGTCAAGAATCATAAAATCACTAACATTTAAAAACTGAACAGTCAGATATTATACAAGTAAATGGTAGGTTACATTAATTATGGAAAATGTTATACTGAGGGTTTTTGCATATAACTTATTCAAATAAGATAAATTTGGCAAATGACCAAATTTTAAACAATACATATGATTATCATAAATAAAATAACATTTTATTCATTAAAAGTGAGAAAATTTACTGGAAAATGAGATCATTCTGCACAACTTCCAGTTCATAATTTCCCATAAAATAAACTTTTAAGGATCTCCTATGAAATTTAAGGCATATCACATAATAACAATTTGAAAATTAGTAAGATTTAATTGAGTGTTTGAAGAAATAAAATTGCATTTATTGATTAAAGAACATGTTTGTGAATATATTTCAAATAAAAATCAAATATTAATATTTTAGTTTTACAAAAATGATGCTTTCCTTCCCTAATTTGTTACTCCTGTCCATTTGTATTTCTTTAGACAAAGGTGTTGGTGATAACACCAGTAAACAAAATATCTTCCTTACAATTGTAGATATTCATTCATATAAGATGCAGATATGGGCTAGAAAGATGTCTCAGTGGCTAATAACTTGTTAATTTTGGTAGAGTACTCTGTTTCAGTACATAGCAGCATATAGCAGCTTACAATAGCCTGTAATTCCAGATTCTGGCTTTTCATGCCATTTATGTACATTTAAGTAAAATACTCACACATAGAGTGAATATATCTGACGTAAACATAATTTTGATGATGTCCTAATGACTGAGGAATATCTTTTAATTCATCTACTTTTCTTTCAAATAGGTATAATTTATGCATTATCATAAAAATATCCTTGTTTAACATACTGGTATAAATTGAAGACTACTTAATTTATACTACTATAAATATAGAAGAGGTTAGAATGGTTTCTCAGCACAAAGTTTACACTTCTTTGCAAGGATGTTCATATACTTTATTTGCATAATCAGTATTCATTCTAGAATGTTTTATAAAGATAATAAACTTTAAAAGTATATTTAGGAAAAACAATCTGGGTTTTATTATGTTGGGATATGTTTTCTCCAGTCTTACACCCTATATAAGACTGCTATGAAAATGTATGATTTTTAAATATTTATGCTTGTTTCTATGACACATTGTATTCATTTACTTATTATAAATTGAACCATCCCTATATCTAAGGGACAAGGGCAAGTTGATTGTGATTAGTAATCTTTTTCCTTTATCTATATGCTTGTATTTGGTAAGCAAGTTATTATATTGAAGTTTTGTATCTATTTCTATCAAGAATAATGGACTGTTATTTTTTTATGTTTTTAGTTTTGCTATTAAAGTGATATTTCATCAAAGAATGGCTTTGTGAATGTAGTTTTTTTCCTGTCTAATTTTTTAATAACATAAGAAATATTGGTTGTAAATGTTATTTTAATGCCTAGTAAATATCTGCTGTGAATCCATCCAGGTCAGGGCTTCTTTTAGTTGGAATAATTATTTTTATGTCAATATCCTCATTTTCAATGGTTTTAGGTAGGTTATTGATCTGATTTTGGTTTAAATTGGTAGTTTGGATGAATCAAAAATTTGTATATTTCTTTTAGTTTTGCCAACTTAATGGAGTCTGGGATTTTAATTGATTCCCTTATAATATTTTGAGATCCTTTTTATCCATTTTAATGTTTTCCCATTAATCTATAATCTTCTGTTTGGTTAGTTGGGTCAAGATTTTGTTGATCTGACTTATCATCAAAGAAGTAGGTCATAGAGCAATGGTTTATTTGTATTTTTTTTATTGTATCTATTTCAAATATTAATACTATATATTTTTAACTTTTAATTTCTAACCAACAACTGGATTGGAATTTGGTTTGTTCTTGATTTTTCCAAATTTTGAGTTTCGTCATTAGATTATTTAGTTCTAACTCGCTCATTTTTAATGCAGGAGCTGAAAACTATACATTTCTCCTGAAAAGTCACTTTCAATGTGTCCAGACATTTTGGGATTTATTGTGTTGTTTTCATTTTTTATTAGTTTCAGGAATTTAATTCTAAAGTTTTTGTAGTTACTATTCATCTTGAGGAGTTCAAGGGTCTAGTATATTAGATTAAATTGCCTGTGCTATAAAGTAAAGTTTCTCAAAGGTAATTGCCAGGAAAGATAAATGTGAAAAGTAAGTTAATTCTTTCACTGAGTATATGTAATATTAATTGCGCTATTAAAAAGAACATTTTTTGAGGGCCCTGATTATTGTATTCTAGGAAAGGTGGAGTAGAATTTATAAATCACCCATATACTAAAGACAATTGGTTTATTTAGAACTATGTTGTCAAGAGATAGACTGCAAAGTATTTATGAATAAAATTTGAACATTAATCTTTCATTGCACTATTTTTAAATTTATTTTATTTTCTGGTTTTTAATTCTTTTAAATTTTTAATTTTTTTGTCTTTTATTTGTTTTTGTTTTTGTTTTTTTTTTTTTACACTCCAGATTTTATTCCATCCCCTGATCCACCCTCTGACTGTTCCACATCCCATACTTCCTCCCCATCCCAGTCTCCACAAGAATGTCCCAACCTCCCATCCCCTATCCCAACAGAACTCTAAACTCCCTGGCCCTCCCTTCTGTTAAGGGTTATGTGCATCTTCTCTGACTGAACCGAGAACCAGCAATCTTCCTTCTACTGTATATCAGCTGGTGTATGCTGCCTGGTCTGTGGAGCAGAGTCAGAGATCTCAAGGTCCAGGTTAATTTAGACTTCTGGTCCTTCTACAGACTTGCTCTCCTCCACAGCTTCTTCCATCTTTTTCCTAATTCAATCACAGGGGTCACCAGCTTCTGTCCATTGGTTGGGTGTAATATCTGCATCTGATTCTTTCAGCTTGCATTCTAGTTGTTTTCCTCTTCCTCATCTGCCTTCCAATAGTTTCTCATCCCATTTTCCTCCTCCATCTCCAAGAGGATGTTCCAAACCCACAGCCATCCTGCCAGAATTCTCAACTATCTTGGGCCTTAAGTCTCTTAAGGGCTAGGTGCATCTTCTCTCACTGAGACCAGGCCAGACAGTCCTCTGTTGTATATGTATTGGAAGCCTCATGTCAGCTCCTGTATGCCACCTGGTTGGTGACTCAGTGTATGAGATATCTCAGGTATCCAGGTCAGTTGAAATTACTAGTCTTCCTGTAAGTTCACCCTCCTCCACAGCTACTTCCAGCTTTTCCCTAAATCAACCACAAGGTTCCAAGATTTTGTCTATTGGATGGGTGTAAGTATCTGTATCTGACACTTTCAGCTGCTTGTTTGGCCTCTCAGAGGACAACCATGCTAGGTTCCTGTCTGTAAGCATACCATAGAATCAGTAATAATGTCAGGCCTTGGAGCATCCCCTTGAGCTGGATCCCAATTTGTGCCTGTCACTTGACCTACTTTCCCTCAGCTTCTTCTCAATTTTTGTTCCTGCAGTTCCTTCAGAGAGTAACAATTCTGAACCAACAATTTTTGACTATGGGATGGCAACCACAACTCTTCACTTGATGCCCTGTCTTTCTATTGCAGGTAGACTCAACAAGTTCCTTTTGCCCACTGTAGGGCATTTCATGCATTTCATCTAAAGTCACTGCCTCTGAGTCTTGAGTCTATCTCATTTCCCATATCTCTGGTATATTTTAGAGGGTTCCTCTACTCCTACCTCTCCAGGTTGTCTATTTCCATTCTTTTTGCTGGCCCACAGAGCTCCACTTTTGTTTCCCCCAAATACCTGATCATGTTTCCCTTTTCCAATTCCTCCTCTAGCTCCCCGGTTCCTTCCTCTGTCTGCCCACTGAGATTGCTTTCTTCTATTTCCCACGTGGGATTGAGACATCCTCACTTGGGCCCTTCAGCTTGTTAACCTTCTTGAGTTTGTAGATTGTATCCTGTGTATTCTGTAATTTTTGGCTAATATGCAATTATTAATTAGTGACTACGGGTCTGAGTTACTACCAATTTTCAGGCAATATACAAAAAATGACATTTTGTAAAATGTATCTTTTATTTACATGATGTGATTATTGTTTAAGACACTTAATACTGAGTAAGTTCTAGATCTTTCTGAACTTTGGCTGACTCAATCTGGTCTGGCTCAAACTCCCCTTCAAGCTGATTGATTCAACATGACTTCTGTCAGCTTCAAGCTGAAT
The DNA here is from genome assembly GCA_902729485.2 of Mus minutoides. Classification (NCBI taxonomy): domain Eukaryota; kingdom Metazoa; phylum Chordata; class Mammalia; order Rodentia; family Muridae; genus Mus; species Mus minutoides. The sequence goes on from LR753312.1 coordinate 677,642, forward strand.
TCCTTTGCTTGACTTCAAATTAACTCTGGCAATTTGTTTTAATCTTCTGACTTCTTATTCTATGGCTTCAACTTTCACTTAACTGCATGGACTCGTAAACCAGCCCAAGTCCACGGTACTGCACTTATTGTATTAAAACTCCCAACTGACTTTCTTTCACTTCTATGCTGTTAAATATATTCTCATTCCAATGCTGTTCTCCTGAGAATTGTGCAAATCCTATCTCTGATTCATTCTGTCAAATCTTTTTCTGATTCATCACATTGTCTGGAATAATGGCTGCTTACATCTACCAACTAATTTTACTTTAAAGGTATGTAGAGAGTTTGTATTCTACCCCAAGGGATCAAAAGTGTGCAGCATTCCTGCATTGCAGCCAAATCACACAGACCTAAAATGTCTTTGGATGTGATACCTTGCCAGCATCTATGTTGTTGGGTCAAAATTTCTGTACAACTTTTAACACACATTAATTTAAAGTTTCAAGGCCTATTTACTCTGTTTCTCTTAGAAAAAAATAAATTTAAAGAATTAGTCAATGACATTCAATTTCTAATTTTATTTGTAAAGAGAAGTTGAAAATGCAATAAAATTTGATGTTTTGAAAGGATTTTATAACCTGATGCTCAAACAAAAGAAGGATCATGAAATATTCTACTAAACATTCTATGTATTACTTAAATAATAGTGAATATAATATTATTTTCTATGATAAATATCTTAGGATTTATACCAAAATTTGTCAATAATTATTTCAATTTATATTTTGTTTATATATCTTTACCTTTATATTTCCTAATATTAAGTATATTCCTACTATTCATTCATTAAAAAATAGAAGAAAAATATGAATTCAGTAAAATATATTAGAAATTTTTATGTCTTTGATTTTAGATACTTGATGTAAATCATGTTTTAATTCTATTTTATACTTCATTGTCAATATTACTCTGTATTCTAGACAAAGTAAGCTTTAATATAAACTTGAATGCAACAAATTGATTGCTCAGAACAACAGAACAGATGCTAAAAGGCTAATATACAAAAGTGAATTCAATGATTTAAAAAGGCATCCAATTCTAAAATCATGTATAAAAATATGAGTTGGAAATTATTCTGGACTAATTGGTATCTACAATCAGGATCAGATCTTACTTTTATATTGATTTCCTTTCTTCTCTCACCTAATTGTCAGCTTGTATACATGGCCAAATGGCACAGATTCCTCAAGAAAGAGAATTTTAAATAGTGTGATTGAAAATAGCTTTGTTTATATGAGCTATAGAATTGCAGATCTTGTACATGTCACATGTGTTTACACACTGTGTGTGTGTGTCTGTGCATGTATATACTTAGTCTTCAAAAGTTTATATTTAATCTACATATAAGGAAATTTATAACAAAACTGATATATAATTGGATGCATTACTCTACTAAAATTTTAGAGAAAGTACTACCTAGATATTATTTTTAAATTTATTTATTCATTTTTTTTACACTCCAGATTTTACAACCCCCACTTCCACCCTCCTACTGCTCGATATCTCATACCTCTTCCCCAACCCCTGTCTCCACAAGAATGTCTCCACCCCATACGCCACACCCTACACCCCACCTGACCTCTAAATGCCCTGGGGCTTCCAGTCTCCTGAGTGTTAGGTGTGCCTTCTCTGACTGAACACAGACCCAGCCAGTAGTCCTCTGCTGTATATATGTTGGGGGCCTCATATCAGCTGGTATATGGTGTCTGGTTGGTGGTTCAGTGTCTGAGAGATCTCGGGGGTCCAGGTTAATTGAGACTGCTGGTCCTCCTTCTGGGTCACCCTCCTCCTCAGCTTCTTCCACCTTTTCCCTAATTCAACCACAGTGCTCAGTATCTTCTGTCCATTGGTTGGGTGCAACTATCTATGTGACTCTTTCGGCTTCTTGTTGGGGCTTTCGCAGGGCAGTTATGATAGGTCCATTTTTATAATAGTTACATAGCTTCAGTTATAGTGTCAGGCCTTGGGGCAACCCCATGAGATGGATTCCATTTTAGGCCTATTGGTGGACCTTCTTTTCCTCTGGCTCATCTTCATTTCCATTCCTGCAGTTCTTTCAGATTTGAAAAATTAAGAGTCAGAGTTTTGACTGTAGGATGGCAACCCCCTCTCTCATTTGATGCCCTGTCTCCCTGCTGAAGGTGGGCTCTATAAGTTCCCTCTTCCTACTGTCAGACATGTCTATGGTCCCTCCCTTTGAGCCCTGAGAGTCTCTCACCTCCCAGGTCTCTAGTCTATTCTGGATGGTTCCCCCAACCTCCTAACTCCTAAGGTTGCATATTTTCATTCTTTCTGCTATCCCTCAAGGCTTCAGTACTTTTCCCTCACCCAATACCAGATCAAGTTTCCCTTTCCCCCTACCTCTGTCCACTTTCCCTCCCAGAATCCTTCCTCCTTCCCCACTTGTAATTGCCTTCTCCCTCCCAAGTGGGACTGAGGCATCCTCACTTGAGCCTTTCATTCTATTGACCTTTTTTTTTTTTTTTTTTTTTTTTTTTTTTTTTGGTTTTTTTTTTGGGTTTTTTTTTTTTTTTTTTTTTTTTTTTTTTTTTTTTTTTTTTTTTTTTTTTTTTTTTTTTTTTTTTTTTTTTTTTTTTTTTTTTTTTTTTTTTTTTTTTTTTTTTTTAATTCTGTGGACTGTATCTTGGGTATTCTGTACTTTTTTTTCTTTTCTTTTCTTTTCTTTTCTTTTCTTTTCTTTTTTTTTTTTTTCTTTTCTAATACCAACTTATTAGTGAGTACATACTGTGCATGTCTTTTTGTGTCCTGACTCAGGGTGATACTTTTTACTTTGATCCATTTAGCAGCAAAATTTAAGATATCCCTGTACTTAATAGCTGAGTAGTTTTTCACTGTGTAAACAAACCACATTTTATGTATCCATTCTTCTGTTGTCGGACATTTGAGTAGTTTCCAACTTCTGGCTATCGCAAATAAGGCCGCTATGAACATAGTGGAACACGTGCCCCTATGGCATGGTGGAGCAACTTTTGGGTAAATTCCTAAGAGTGGTAGAGATAGATATTCAGGTAGATCTATTTCCAATTTTCTAATGAACTGTCAGACTGATTTCAGAGTGGTTGTACCAGTTTGCAATCCCACCAGCAATGGAGGAGAATTCTTCTTTCTTCATATCGTCACCAGCATGTGCTGTCAACTGAGTTTTTGATCTTAGCCATTCTGATCTTTTATAAGTGAACAAACTACATTCAATTTATTGAAGAACAATTCAAATTTATGGGTCTTAAATAAAATTTCTCTTTTTCTAATTTTTTGCCTCAAGAATTTTGCTTAGTGAAACTATGAAATTGACTTTTATGAGTTGAATGTATATATTTTATAGGGATTTTTTGTATGTGATTTTTGTTTGTTTGTTTGTTGTTTTGTTTTTCCAGATTTGAGTTAATCTACATTGTAATTCAGTGATTTTACTATTGTTTTTTACAACTAGAGAAATGACCTTCATTTGATCAATATCATCATGATTTCTATTTTGTAAGCCTAAATGTGGTATATACCCATACTACTATTATTATATTTTTGTGGAAATTAGGACATTATAGATGTATAATGAAATTTATTATTTTGCAATATATACTTATAGCATCTTTTTTGACTATAACCATTCATTTGAATACTTAGGGGAGATGCTAGATTCTTTGGCAGAAGATATCAAGAAAGAAAATTTGTATTGGGAATAATGTTAGTCTCTACCCTGCCAGAAATCTCCAACAATAGCAGATTTATGCTTTCTAAAAATATGATGCATTGTTTTAGTTGAATTCTACTGACATGTTTGTCTTTGAGAGGGAAAAATAAACAACAATGAGGGGCCAGAGCAAGTGTTCATAACTGTCATGATCAGATGAAATGGAGGCAAAGTTGGACTCTAATATAATGTGGCAAAAAGCCAAAATGTATCATGCAGAAAAGGAATTAAAGTTCTGTGCTACCATTTACTTAGGAACGTTTCCAGTAAGAGCTGTGATTAATTAAATGCTTACTTGGTTGAAATTTACTGAAATCATACTTTCTTGCTCACCATGAAGAACAGACATGTTAAGAGTACTGGAAAATAATCAGTATCATAAAGTCAGAACTACAACCAAATAGTCAAAATATTATAGCTCTATATTGTTTGTGGGACTAAAGTTTCCCTCTTCAAATAAGTTAAATCTAAATTGAGCTACTTGCTTTTTATTGACATTTGCCTTTTTTTCTTTCAAGCCTGATAACATAATATTCTGAACTGGATACATAACAATAATAAAAAAAAAAAAAATCACTTTGGCCTAGCTGAACTTATTCAACTTTTGTTAGATACTCAGTTTTTATTTTCTCATTCAAAAATATACAAACATTTTCTTTGTGTTTTTAAATTAGTTCCTAAGCAGTATATTTGATAGATGTTCATGCTAAAAAATGATTTGTTAATAATAACCTTACCTAATAAACTGTTTACTTGAAGTAATTTGAATCACTTATATAAAATCATGGTGATTCCTAAAATATTGATATTAAATGAAACAAAATTAAATCCTTTCAACAAGATTATTTAGAGTCTACCATGGTATAATAATTGATCAGGGGAGTAGTTTTGAGCAAGACAATCATATTATTCGTCTTCATGAAGTTTGCATCTTCGCTCAGAAAAGTTTCCAAAAACTCTCTACAACCATTAAATTTTCTCTTATTTTTGATAGTAACTACCTCTATATATCAGAAAACTATAGTTTGGTCTCACATATATAGTTATTTATATATGGCTAATCTTATGGCCATGCAAATGTTATTTAGCATTTATCTTTTTTGGAGAACTTATGTATCTGCTAGTTCATCTACATATTTTTGCTAATAGATAAAATCCCTAACACACATAATTTTAAATCATAAATCTTGTAATTTTGGCTAAGTCCAAAACTAAGAGTAAAGGGAGATAATTGCTGAAAATTTTCTATAGATGAAAAATCAGTTAATAGATATTATTTGAACAAAGAAACACAAAAGGCAGTTGAGGGATCTCTTGAGCATATAGAAGGGAATATACAGTCTAGTTTTCATTCAGTCATCAAATCAACACTTGATTTATGTAAAATTTATGTCACTGAATAGAATTCAGCTTTTCTACACACATAAAATAACAGTAATTAAGTCCATGAAATATATATTTTCTATAGATTCATCAAAATAGAACCAAAATGAAACTGAGGATATCGTCTTCAGAATGTTTAAATGAAGCTAATTCTAATTGCATCCATATCAACATCTATTGATATAGACACCTGTATATGTAGCTCATTCATAGGACATTTAGCTAACATCTAGTAATACCTAGAATAGACTTATATCAACATGCACACACACACAAACACACACACACACATACATACACACACACACAAACCCACACACATATATAAATGTGAGCATTTACAGAAGCCAATAAGAAACTAATAAATAATAAGAGAATAACAACATGCAGCATACTAATATAGTTTTAAAAATGGTACTCTTTTTCATTGTAAATAAATATCCAATAAGAGAAGAGTGATTTCTTGAATTCTTTGTATATATTGGATATTAGCCATCCATCAAATGCAGGATTCAGGAAGTTCTTTTCCCAATCTGTTACTTTCCATTTTCTCCTATTAACAGTGTCCCTTTTTTTCCCAATGTTTTATTAGATATTTTTTTAAATTTACATTTCAAATGCTAATCAAAAGACCCCTCCTCCCTCACCCATCCCTGCTCCCCTGTCCACCCACTCCCACTTCTTGGCCCTGGCGTTCCCATGTATTGGGGCATATAAAGATTGCAGTACCAAAAGTCCTCTCTTCCCAATGATGGCCGACTAGGCCATCTTCTGCTACATACGGAGCTAGAGACACGAGTTCTGGGGGTTCTGGTTAGTTCATATTATTGATCCTCTTCTAGGGTTGCAGAATGAACCCACAAACCTGTGGTCACTTGATCTTTGACAAGCAAGCTAAAACCATCCAGTGGAAAAGGGACAGCATTTTCAACAAATGGTGCTGGCACAACTGGTGGTTATCATGTAGAAGAATATGAATTGAGCCATTCTTATCCCCTTGTACAAAGCTTAAGTCTAAGTGGATCAAAGACCTCCACATAAAACCAGAATCACTGAAATTTATAGAAGAGAAAGTTGGGAAAACCCTCGAAGATATGGGCACAGGGGAAAGATTCCTAAACAGAACAACAATGGCCTATGTGGTCAGATCAAGAATTGACAAATGGAACCTTATGAAATTGCAAAGCTTCTGTAAGGCAAAAGACACAGTCATCAAGACAAAAAGGCAACCAACCGATTTGGAAAGGATTTTTACCAATCCTAAATCTACAAAGAGCTAAAGAAGCTGGACTCCAGAAAAACGAATAACCCCATTAAAAAAATGGGGTACAGAGCGAAACAAAGAATTCTCAACTGAGGAATTCCGAATGACTGAGAAACATTTGAAAAAATGTTCAACATCCTTAATCATCAGGGAAATGCAAATCAAAACAACCCTGAGTTTCCACCTCACACCAGTGAGAATGGCTAAGATAAAAAATTCAGGGGACAGCAGATGCTGGCGAGGATGTGGAGAAAGAGGAACACTCCTCCATTGCTGGTGGGATTGCAAGCTTGTACAACCACTCTGGAAGTCAGTCTGGCGTTATCTCAGAAAATTGGACATAGTACTACCAGAGGATCCAGCAATACCTCTCCTGGGCATATACCCAGAAGATGTTCCAACTGGTAATAAGGACACATGCTCCACTATGTTCATAGCAGCCTTATTTATAAGCTGGAAAGAACCCAGATGTCCCTCCACAGAGGGATGGATACAGAAAATATGGTACATTTATACAATGGAGTACTATTCTGCTATTAAAAAAATGAATTTATAAAATTCTTGGGCAAATGGATGTATCTGGAGGATATAATCCTTAGTGAGGTAACCCAATCTCAAAATAAGTCATTGGATATGCACTCACTGATAAATGGATATTAGTCCAGAAACTTAGAATACCCAAGATACAATTTGCAAAACACAAGAAAAATCAAGAAAGAAGACCAGCGTGTGGATACTTCATTCCTCCTGTGAATAATAAACAAAATACCCATGAAAGGAGTTGCAGAGACAAAGTTTAGAGCTAAGATGAAAGGATGGACCATACAGAGACTACCCCACAAGGGGTATCCATCCCATAATCAGTCATTAAACTCAGACACTATGGCATAGGACAGCTAGTGCCTACTTAAGGGACCCTGATATAGCTGTCTCGTACAGAAGTGGATGCTCATAATCATCTATAAAATGGAACACAGGCCCACAATGGAGAAGCTATAAACAGTGTCCTTTGACTTACAGAAGCTGTACAAAATTATGAGGTCTCCTTTGTCAAATCAATGATCTTAGAGTATAAGCCATTGGTGTTCTATTGAGGAAAATTTTGCCTGTGCCTATGTGTTTAAGGCTCTTCCCTACTATTTCCTCTATAAGTTTCAGTACATCTGGTTTTATGTAGAGGTCCTTGATACACTTGGATTTGAGCTTTGTGCAAGGAGATAAGAATGGGTTGACTTGCACTCCAGAGAGTCAAATAACCCTATTAAAAATGGAGTACAGAGCTAAACAAATAATTTTCAACTGAGGAATACCAAATGGCAGAGAAGCACCTAAAGAAATGTTCAACGTCCTTAGTCATCAGGGAAATGTAAAACAAAACAACCCTGAGATTCTACCTTATATCAGTCAGAATGACTAAGATCAAAAACTCAGGTGACAACAGATGCTGGCAAGGATGTGGAGAAAGAGGAACACTCCTCCATTGTTGGTGGGATTGCAAGCTGCTACAATAACTCTGGAAACCAATCTGGTCGCTAATCAGAAATGTGGGCACAGTATTACCTTAGGATCCAGCTAAACCACTCCTGGGCATATACCCAAACCATATGTCTTTCAACAGAGGAATGGATACAGAAAATGTGGTACATTTACACAATGGAGTACTACTCAGCTATTAAAAGCAATGAATTTATGAAATTCTTAGCAAATCTATGGAAGTAGAAAATATCATTCTGAATGACACAACCTAGTCAAAAAGAACACACATGGTATACATTCACTGATAAGTGGATTTTAGCCCAAAACCTCAGAATCCCAAAATACAATTCACAGATGACATGAAGCTCAAGAAGGAAGACCAAGTTGTGGGTGCTTGGTTCTATTTTATAAAGGGGTATAAAAATACTCATAGGAGCAAATATGGAGACAAAGTATAGAGCAGAGACTGTTGGGAAGGCTATCCAGTGACTGTCCCACCTGGGGATCTATCCCTTATACAGTCACTAAACCCGGACACTTTTGTGGATGCTAAGAAATGCTTGCTGAAGGAGCCTGATATAGTTGTCTCCTGAGAGGATCTGCAAGAACCTTCCAAATACAGAGGTGGATGCTCACAGCCAACCTTTGGACTGATCTCAGCGTCCCCAATGGAGGACTTAGAGAAAGGACTGAAGGAGCTGAAGAGATTTGCAAACCCATAGGAAAAACAACAGTATCAACCAACCAGACCCCCGCAGAGCTCTCAGGGACTAAGCCACCAACCAAGGAGTACACATGGAGGGACCCAGTGTTCCAGCTCCACATGTAGCAGAGGATCAATGGTCCTGTGAAGGATTGATAGATGCGCCAGTATAGGTGAATTTGAGGGCAGCAAGGCTGGCTATGGGTGGGCGGGTGTTAGAAAGGCTCATAGAAGCAGGGGTAGGGATGACGAGATAGGGTCTTTTTTTGAGGGGAGGACTGGTAAAGTGTATATATAACATTTGAAATGTAAATATAGAAAATATCCAATAAAAATAAAGAGAATGATTTTTTTTTTTCTCATGGTAGTGTATGGATCCACTTGTTCATACCTTGGCAGATCAGGAAGCAGAGTAGACTGAATGGCACTACTTGCACTTTCTCATTTTCTCTTCTTATTTAGTTCTGAATTCTTGATGACAGATTCCTCTGTCTACCTTCTGATTTGTTCTTCCAGCTTTGTTAATTTTCTATAGTAGCAAATTCAAAGATCACCCTAGAAATGTATAATACCAATGTCTTAGGAATATTTTAACTTATTAAATTTACAAAATTAACAACCACAGTACATTAGTCTGTAAAACATGAGAAACATAAAAATAGTTCTGGGCTTACTTCAGGGAATTTAACTTGAATTTCACATATAAATACTGAAGTGTCTTTATTTCTCCTAGGACTTTCAATTTTTAAAATGTTTAATAAGTAATTTCATAATTTTTCACTAAAATAATGGAACAGATTAAGTTGATATTTTAATCATATTTAAATTGTCATATCTTGAATGTCTCAGCAGGAAAAATAAGTGGTTTGTAAATATTATTACTGTTAGCATTAGTAGTATTCTGTTTCCTAGAAACAAAGGAATAGTATTTCTCTCTGATCTCAAAAATTATTAAAACTAATCTGGATCTTTTCCAAATACTTGAAAACTTAATATTCTCACCTGGTACTTGAGCATAAATAATACATTACCATGTTCTCACCTGAATTTATTTTAATTTTATAGTAATTATACTCAGTTATGAAAAAAATCTCCTTTATTTACCGAAAATTAAACTTCAAAATCCTTTTTATTTTCTGAAAATGAAAATACTTAGAAACTTGGCATCTTTACAATGTTTCAGTTTAAGTCTTCCAAGTGATCTGTTCAAATTGCAAAATATTTACAAAATGCTTTAATTAAATCCCAATAAAACAGGAAGTTTATATCATTCTACATTTTCTCCTTAATAATTTTGTTGATATTAAATGTATTTTAGACAATTTTGCTCTAGTTTTTTTGAAATTCAATCTAAAAATATGTATACAAGTGTTGATTTAGGTAACTTTTCTTAAGACAGGCATATGATATTTTCACAGTGTACCACCTTAAACAGTTTTAAGGATGCTAATGAATGATTCTTAGGGTTTTTGGCAGAATGAGGGCAGTTATAAAAAGGAACAGCAACATTCTACGGCATGGCACCAGTTTCTAGATTAACAGTACTTTACATTAAAACTTCTGCTCAGCCTAGCAGCTGACTATGCTAATTCTTTAGAATTGTATTAAACCTTGCTCATTTTTTCCTAAGCCTACATGCCAAGAATAGCATGAGATAATGACAATTCTCAGGGTCAGTGAAAATGAGATCATATAGCACTATTATACTGTTTATATTTGTAATTTTCTTTTTTCTCAATCTTTTGTCTAATTTTAAGTCTTCAGAACTACATGCAAGGATATATACAATCATCCTGGACAGCATTTTTCTTCCAAATATATGGGTATTTTTCGATTCCAAAAAATAAAATATAGAGGATTCCCTCTCTTCCTAGAACCTATATGAGAGTTTTTTACACAGTACGTAATCATAAATTAAATTGGTGCTTATGATTTTTAGAATCTGTATTTCTAAATCTAATTATATATTGAAATTTCTTCTAAATTTAAAAACCACAACTATTGATCTGTTAATGGTTAGTCAGAAACATAAATAGATCACCTTACAATGGCGTGGCTTTGTGTTGATCTCTATTTGGCATGCATCATTCAGTACTTCAGATCCAATAAAAATGAAGCAATACCTATTCAGATTTTATGAAAATAGTTTTCTTGTCAGAACTAGAAAATATAAAGAGCAAGTGTCCTTGTTCTTTGGTTCTTATAATCTTTCTGCTCCTTCTGAGCCTCAGGAATATGGGTTGCACTGCAGATGTGTCTATTTGAGCTGAGTGTTCTATGGCCACTCATTCATTGAATTGTGATGAGATGAAGATATCTAAAATAGTCTCTATCTATTGTAATCAAAACTTCTTTAATGAGTGGTAATATAAGGATAAATATTTAGAAATTATTTTGGTTTAGGAAAATGACAATAAGCCGGGCGTGGTGGCGCACGCCTTTAATCCCAGCACTCGGGAGGCAGAGGCAGGCGGATTTCTGAGTTCAAGGCCAGCCTGGTCTACAAAGTAAGTTCTAGTACAGCCAGGGCTATACAGAGAAACCCTATCTCGAAAAACAAAACAACAACAAGAATAAAACAAACAAACAAACAAAGAAAATGACACTATTACATTCTTTTCTATCCTTATCCATAGATAATAGACTACGTTTATTGAACCAGCCATGAAATTTCTCCAAATAATAAGTCATAAATCCAACTGGATAGCTACTGTTTTCCCCAGTATAAAAATGCCAATATGAAACATTTGAATATATCTTTCCATACTGGCCATTGTTGGTGTAATTAGCCATTACAAGTAGGTAAAGCTAATGAATGTTCTTCAGCCAAGTGAAATTTGCAAATTATCTTCCTATATATAGTTAGACCTCAGAAGCCTCAAAGTTTGGTTTTATTTTCAAACTTCCAAGTCCTTTGCAGCTCTAAAATCTCAACAATATGGCTTTATAAATAAGATCTGTATTACTACAACACTAGTTGACTTACAAGCATGAAGACAGGTGATTTCAAATGGCATGATTGCTAGAAGAGGTTCAGGTAATCACTGACTGCTGAGGACAGAGAATCACTCTCCTCTGGTTTGAGTCTCCTGATCTTACAAGTGTCTATCCCTAAATGTGTAAATATGAGCAAAACTAATTAACTCTGTGGGGTTTATATATATGCATATATATCTAAATATTCAATAATAAAAAAAGAAGTGGTCATGAACTTAAGAAGGGGCAGAATTGAGGGCAATATAGTAATAATAAAGGGAGTTCTCAAAGAATAAAAACTTTGAATTAAAAAAAAAAACAAAAAAAGATACAACTATCAAAAATTCATTGTGAGAACTGTGCAGTACATTTCAAGAAATCCAAAACTAGGTTAATGTGGATGGGATTTATGCCTACAATCTTTTTTAATGGGTTAACCCTTGTAAAGTCACTTTTGACAATCAGATGACATTTTCTCTAAATTGAATACATAGACTATCTCAGTAAGAAATATGCCCCAGTGAGATGTAACTCTTATTAATCAGTTCCAGGAATGTGAGTTAATTAAAAAATAATAACAAAACAAAAAAAGGTAAAAATGTAGAATGAAAAAATGAATTAAATGCGTATTTCTTTAAGACACTAAATAGTAAATCAATTTATTTGCTACTTTTTATGTCATTTCGGTTAGAAAATATTTACAACAGATTTTTTAAAAGGAGATAAATGAGGAGTATGGTTGTTCATGTCTAGATTCTCTGAATTATGGATTTTGAGACTGGAATCACCTCTAGTTTGAAACCTCCTTTATAAGCTAAAAAATGAGTTCTTTTTTTGTTTGTTTGTTTTGTTTTGTTTTGTTTTTCTTTGTTTGTTTGTTTGTTTTTCGAGACAGGGTTGCTCTGTAGCCCTGGCTGTCCTGGAATTCACTCTGTAGACCAGGTTGGCCTCGAACTCAGAAATCCACCTGCCTCTACCTCCCAAGTGCTGGGATTAAAGGCATGCACCAACATGCAAGGCTTATTTATTTATTTATTTTGTAATGAGTTCTAACTACAAGAAAATATAGACAGAAAGAGGTGGGGCAGAGGCAGAGACAGGGACACAAATAAATAGAAATAGAGAGACAGAGAACTAACAGAAATATATAATCAAATATAATACTTGTGCATCATGTGCAATTTTCCTTTCTACACACATTTTTCCATTGAAGAAAGCTCATATAACAATGATATACTAACAGTAAGACTGAGATTGGGAACTGGTATCAAATACATAATTCATCTAGTATTGATCAATTAAGCACTTATAATGTGGCTAATCATTATGGGCTATAGTAGAGATCTTTGACTCACTGTAATTTCACTAATAACTTTAAATATAATTGGAAAGTTAAAATGCACAAAAACACATCATTTATATGATGTAATATATAATTAAGCACTAATAATTAAACCACTATAAATTAAGGAATATCATATGACTTTGCCACTTTAGCTGGGCTCAGATGCTAATCTCCTGCACATGTACATCACATATTCAACTGATTCATGTTTACCTCACAAAATTGACTCAAGTGAGCAACTATAGGTTGAAATCAAGCTGCTTTATGCATGACTATTTACAATATAAAGGCAACTGATAGGACCAGTACCTTTTGCCATTTTTTTTTTAAATTTGTGTCTGAATTTGTACTCTTTCAATATAAAAATTAGCTTTTTCAAAATGTAGAAAACAAGACTTAGAATGGTGCATTAATTTGCTCAGTGGCAACAGAAACATTAACAGGCAATGACATGCACTGTCAGTCTCAAGGTGAAAACAACGGGAAGAAAACATGCATTTTGACAACAAGCTGCTTCTGTTGGGTTTTTAACAATGCTTCATTTACCTTAAAAAAAATCTTGCTCTTTCAAAGATTCTATGCCCCAGTATAGGGGAATGCCAGGGCCAGGAATCTGGAGTGGGTGGTTTGGGGAGCAGGAGGAGGTGGGAGGGGATAGAAGATTTTCCGAGAGGAAACTAGGAAAGGGGATAACATTTGAAATGTAAGTAAAGAAAACATCTAATAAAAAAAAAAATGTTTCAATTTCACAAATATTCAAATGTGAGTTGCACAATTATCTCAAAATTAAATGGAAGTGCAGAGATATTATGAAGTATATTTGAGAATGAAGTTGTCATTAGATGGAATTTGGTGATATTCAATCATATTGTAATCCCTGGATAGGATCAGGGAGGAGAATGCTAAATTTACATTCCTTTCTGTTTGCTCCCCTCCCCTCCCCTCCCCTCCCCTCCCCTCCCCTCCCNTCTCTTCTCTTCTCTTCTCTTCTCTTCTCTTCTCTTCTCTTCTCTTCTCTTCTCTTCTCTTCTCTTCTCTTCTCTCCCTTTTACTATAGTGATTTTGAGTCAAGACTAATTTACAACATGAAGCCACATCTAACAAAAACAAAATAACATTAAGTGTTTGTGAATTTTCATTTGTGATGAATTTATGCTCACATATAAACTGACAGTTTTCTGTAAGTATTTTCATGTGAAGCAAAATCAGTATGGAAGATTGATCTCTGAAACTTATTTGTTTTCATATGATATGTCTACAACCAAATTTAAACTATAATTTAGATATAAATTGTTGTATAATATTAAATCTCAAGTAAATGTTTTCCTTCATAAGAGTTTCCATGGTCATGGTTTCCCTTCACAGCAACAGGACACTAAAACAGATGTCCTGAAAAGATACATAATATACCCTACTCTGGGGTTGTAGAGGAATTTTAATCCAGCCATTTGACAGCTCTGACAAGGAAACACATTCACAGACTTTCTAGGTCTTTGTGATATGGCTGGAGTGACACACCTTTACTCCATCTGGAGGGAATAGCAACACATTCTTAGTACACTCCTTTAATCCCTAACAAGGAAACTAATTTTAGTTTGTAGAAGGAAGTAGCCATGTTGGAAAGTGATGTCTAATTGGGAGGTCCAAAAAATGTGACAAGTCAGAGAAAGATTTGACAGAATGATTAGAAGCTAGGATATGCCCAACAATAATAAGGGCAAACAGGAAAGAGGAAACCCAAGATATCAGGGCAGAGTGAGTCAGGAGTGAAAATAGTTAAATTGAGTTCAGGCAATGCAGTGGGTTACAGTTAAGCTCAGTTCAGTTGAGTCAGGGAAGTTGAATTCATTCAGTCAGATGAGTTCAGGGCAGTACAGTGGTGTTGAGTTCTTTAATGAGTTCCTGCAGAGTCAGTTGAAGCCAGACAGAAGGAGCCAAAAGACTAGAACAAATTTCCAGAGTTAATATGAGACCCCCCAAAAAAAGCAAATCAGTGAGAAGCTGAGTGAAGCCATTTTGAGGCACCTTGGAGAAGAGTTTTGGACAAAACAGCTCAGTTGAATAAACCACTTACTTCAAAATGAACTAGAATATGTGAGTTTATTCAGTAGCAAGCCTGTGAGACAACAATTTTATCTGGCAAATAAAAGTATCTTTTACAATATGAAACTTTTCAGAACTGTTGTAATGTTCATACAACTCTATAGTTATGGTTAAAGGTCTAGAAGAGTCTGTCACTGTAGGTTGATAATGTTTACACTGTACTGCTGAAAAAGTAAAATGAAATTCTTGCCAGAAATAATTCACTGTTGTGTGGAAATACGTCATTTTATTCAGTAATCCATATATATATATATTTTTTTTTTCAATACATGCTAATATTTTGTCTCATGAACTTCCTACTGCAACAGTATTTGATCTTAGTCTACTGGTTAAGATAATTGTATTTAAAAGTTGAAAGTCTTACCTAAAACTTTAATTGTGTGCCTATTTTAAAACACTAGAGAATAGTCTTCAAACATGAATTAAAGCAATTATAATAATCTAACTTCAAGAAAATCAAGATATTGAAAATAAAGCTGTATAATCTCTGTACGTTGTTAGACTTTTAAAAAGATGTATCTGGAGGATATCATCCTGAGTGAGGTAACCCAATCACAAAAGAAGTCATTTGATATGCACTCAGTGATAAGTGGATATTAGCCCAGAAACCTAGAATACCCAAGATACAATTTCCAAAACACAAGAAAATGAAGAAAGATCAATGCGTGGATACTTCATTCCTCCCTAGAATAGGGAATAAAATATCCATGGAAGGAGGTGCAGAGACAAAATTTGGAGCTAAGATGAAAGGATGGACCATCCAGAAAATACCCCACCCGGGTTATCCAACACATAATCATCCACCAAATGCAGACATTACTGCATATGCCAGCAGGATATTGCTGAAAGGACCCTGATATAGCTGTCTCCTGTGAGGCTTTGACAGTCCCTGACAAATATAGAAGTGGATGCTCACAGTCATCTATAGGGAAGAACACAGGGTCCCCAATGTAGGAGCTAGGGAGAGTACCCAAGAGCTGTAGGGGTCTGAAACCCTATAGATGGATCAACAATATGAACTAATCAGAACCCCCAGAGCTCATGTCTCTAGCTGCATATGTATTAGAAGATGGCCCAGTTGGCCATTATTGGGAAGAAAGACCCCTTGGTCTAGCAACCTTTATATGACCCAGTACAGGGGAATGCCAGGACCAAGAAGTGGGATTGGGTGGGTAGGGGAGCAGGGCGGGGGAGGGTATAGGGGACTTATGGGAGAGGACTTGAAATGTAAATGAAGAAAATATCTGATAAAAATATGGAAAAATATATGACATAAATTTTTCTATCTCCAATACATAGGCATGTAAACCTTAAGGAAAAAATGTGTACACTTTTGCATACTTTCCCTCAACAACACTATTTCTTGAACATACATTACCGAAGATCATTCCATCATAAAGATTGTCTAGCTATACTGTTAAGTTAGACATTACACCATTAGTATAAAATTCAGAAGGCCTTCTTCAAATCTAAACTACAATCTGCTTTATCTAATTAGAAATTTTAAATCTTGAATGTAATATCCATAGTTTCATAAAAGACATATTATAAAAGATAGAAACATATAGTTTAAAAATTATCATTTGAAGTGTTGGCCTGCTTACACTGTTTACTAGTGCTCTTTTTCATAAACTGTCCTTTCAAAATCTAAATGAACTTTTGACATAATTCCACTAATAGCATTTGAAAGAATTTCAAGTGATGGGCACATTTCCCATCACTGCAATAGTCTACTATTAAATAGCAATTTAAAACCTCAAGTTTTTAGTTACATGATAGATACATAAATTAGAAAGGTATTATAAGAAAACTATGGGCACACAGTTAGCATATGGAATTGTAACTTTATAAGACCCAGTACTTCCCTGCACTGCCAGAGCTAAAATACACCTTCAATTATAAAACTTTTATAAGGAAGATTTCTATATCATACTGCTTCAGTAATTGTGTATGTCACTGTTTTCAGTCACGGTTTTATTACAAACATCTTTGTGTGGTTTTATGTTTATATGTTATATGTTGTTTTATATTTTTACTAAATATTATGTATTATTCTTTCTTTTTTTTTAAATGAACATTTTTAACTTAGCATATAAATATTTGGTTTTATTATGATACCCAATAAATACTTTGTCTTTCTTTATTGTCCTTTCTTATGGTATTCCTCAGCTTTTTGGGCTCTTTTTGCTGGTCCCTGATCCCTTTTCCCTTTCTTTCTAATAGACTTCTCTTTATTTATTGTCAAATGTACTCTGTCATACTTCATTACCTTTCTTCCTACTTCTTAAAAAATCCTTTCTTTATTGCTCATGCTTTTCTTTCTGGTTTCACATCCTACACATACATATGAATAGTTACATACAAATTAAAACTATATTTTCCATCATTGGATTCATTAATAATATGGAATAATTTACTTGCTCAGTAAAAGTTAGACACATTAAATTTATTATATTATATTTGAGTTAACAATGCATTCTGAAGTGTTGAAGCAATCAGAAACAAACAAGATTCATAACAGAAATAGCAGGAATATCTTCCAGGCTGTACACACACAAGCCAAAGATAGAAATAATCCCATTGGTTACAGCTAATTGCTTGCCTTATTTTTAAATGATGTAATCAGTGGACTTCTTTGATTGGATGAAGTTTAACTATCTACGGGTAGTTGATATTTCCTTATAAGATTTACACATACTTATTAAGTTTCAGTTGATTATAACCTAGTTAGGATGTGGTTTACACAATAAAACTAAAAATATGGAAATATTCTCAAATCATCATTCTTATTTAAATTCACAAAATTGCTATTTAACAGGGTTCTAAAGATTCTGGTTAGACTTCTTTATGGCCAGCTTTTCTTGTACTAGAAATTCTTTCATGAGAGATATTTCTTAACTTGATTTAAAAAAAAAAGTACACCCACATGCCACTGGTGTCTGTATTCGCTTACCCTGGAATTCTGCCATTACTTAGCAGTATGTGCTCAACTATGTTATATCTTTTACAACCACCACCCTCATATTGTAAAAGCAAAAAGATTAAAATATCAAGAAACTCTACCATCTGGGATATTGAGAGTTTAAAACTGAATAAGGAATGCTAATTTATGTCCCAAACAGTTTCCAGTTTCTTTCTTATAAATAGCATCTATGAAAAGAATCTTGGAGTTGGGGTAGGATAGAAAGAATAACAAAGCCAAGGGTTGGGGGCTTTGCTCACATCTGTTATAAGTAAAATACCACTGGAGAAAGATGTTATACCTTTACTGTCTAGCACAAGTTCTGGTCAATGTGTATGGCTATCAAACACTTAAAATACTGCTATTACAAATTAAGATGCTCAATAAGTTTAAAATTTACACAAAATAGTTGGTGTGGAAATAATACATGAAGTTTCTCATTAATCACTGTAAAAAATTGGGTTGCAAAACAAGAATATTTTAACATAAGGACTTAAGGGGCTCTATAATAGTATGTTCACTTAGTGAGGTAGTAGTCATAATTTATTCTCTCAATTTTTTTCAGCTTTGATATGTGCTACATATTGTGATACATATATTATTCAGCTCAACTTTCTCCCTTAATATATATGCATATATATATATATATATATATATATATATATATATATATATATGCTCAATTGAGTTATTTGACATCTGTATAATACATACTTTAAATATGAAAAAGCACGTGATAAACATAACTGAATTCTACATTTAAAAAAACACATAGTGAGACTGAAAAGCAAATATTTTAAATACAGTGTGCTAAACAAAATACATTAATAAAATCAATTTTACACATTTGAGTTTAAAATGCACTTACCAGGAATTTTATAACAAGCTTCTCTCAGGTTTTTGTTAAATGGTTAACTTCGATATTCAAATAGGAAGATTTTGCTATGAAAGTTGCTTGTTACAAATATTTTTTTGTTTTTTAATTGTATGATAGATGATTAAAAATAAAATTCCAAGCAGGGGATGGTGGCACATGCCTGTAATACCAGAATTTCTATGATGGAGGCCAGAAGGATAGGAGTTCAAGGCTTGCCTCAACTTCATGGTAAGTTTGAGGCCACTCTATGTTCAACTGGATATGTTTTAAAAATTGAAAGATAATATGAGTTTACACACGCATACACACAAAACCGCACACACACATTATTTAGACACATATTATTTAGAATAGGAAGATAATTTTCATAAATTTAAGTGACAGATTTCTAATGACTTTTCAATTCTCTTTTATGTGATTTAAAAATAACTTTGAAAGAAATATTCGTTTTTGTTTTGTTGATTAGGTTTTCTTCTAGGATCTTTGTCCCATTCAGCCATGATGAATTGGCTAGGTTTATGTTTCTATGAATTTTATTTATCATATATTTCTTTAAACCAGTAATCACACCCTAATTTGAGTCTTATATATCCAGGCTGCCCTCAAGGTCTCTATATAGCCAAGAATGTCTTTGAATTGCTGATCCTGGAATTACAAGTGTCTACCCTCAGCTAATTTTTGTTGGGTATGGGACAGAATGTAGGACATTCTGCAGGCAAAGGCAAACAATCCCCAAACTCAGGAATATTCCAAGCTTATGTAATCATTTTAGTTAATATATTTTGTGAACTATTGTGTGACTCTTTAATATAAACTGTTAGGTATTTCTTCTTTAAAGAATGGTTTCTCAATTCATTGATCATTGTCTTATAAAACCATTAGAAACAATTCTGATTTTCTACATATTAAGTTATTTGTTGAATTAGCTGACAAGTCTCAATTTAAATAAGTGCAAAATGGGTTATAAGAAAATAAATTACGTGTGTTTAAAACAGTTCAAAAATTATGTCACAAATCTCAATGACATTATCAATTTATTGCCTAGTGTGTAATCAGAAGACCCACCATCAATCTGAGAAATAGAGATTCAAATAAGAATGGCAAAGGAGAGTCAGCAACTGTCTAGGTTTCCCTAGTGTAAAGCAAGCTTGTTTCTATTCAATAAGTAGACTAATCTAACAAATGTCTATGCTAATTCCTTGAATGTTTTAAGACTGTGTTTTTGGCCAGGCTGTGGTGCCACATGCCTTTAATCGCAGCACTTGGGAGGGAGAGGCAGGCGGATTTCTGAGTTTGAGACTGGCCTGGCCTACAGAGTGAGTTCCAGGACAACCAGGGAAACCCTGTCTCAAAAGACCCAACAAATAAATAAATAAATAAATAAATAAATAAATAAATAAATAAATAAATAAATAACAACAACAGCACTGTGTTATTTTTTCATTTCTTCACTGCTTTATGAAATTTTTCTTGTCATGACCATTAGTTTTGAAGATATTTGATTGTTATGCAGACTACCATTTTTTGTCTGTACATGTGTTTCATGTAAATGTGTGTATATGTGAGCTTCTATTTTTGAATGCTAGACTAGTTATACACTATCTTCCTTTGTGATTCTCTACATTATATTTGAGACAAGATCTCTCACTGAACCTCATGAGAAACTGTATGGCTATTGAGTTCCAAAGATTTTGGTGGCTTTGCTTTTCTAGCACTGAAGGTACAGATCATATAATTGGGAATAGGGTTTTGAACTCAGGTTCTCATGATTATACCACAAACACTTACTGATGTATGTCTTTACTCCAAACACTAAAATATGAATAGAAACAGTACAGTCACCTATCCAGTCTCCTACTGTTTATATATTGATGCACTCAGATAATAGATTGGAAGAAAATAGTGAAACAAAAAACATGAAACAAATACAAACTAAGATAGATTGTTTATCAAGGTAAGAATAGAAGATGAACTAGTGATTAAAATGAAGAAATGATTCATCTGTATATCTGACATATTTTTTAATAATTCCTCAATTCTTTTAGATATTTGCAGGTGTATTAAACCTCTTGTTCATAGGACACATAAGTAAATTGATTTTTCTAGAAGTAAAGCTTGACCGTAAATCAGGAAATCACAATATTTTACAATGTACAGATCTACAAATTATATGGATCAGATCCACAGCAGAAATATATACATCATAACTCCGACACCAAAAACTCGGGGAGCATTTGAAAGAGGGGTTCAAAGACTTTATGAATAAAGACCAGGAATACTGCCAAGACCTCAACAATGCTAACATCAGAGATACACTAATGTGGAAAGAAAAAAAAAATCACAAGGCCTAACGTTAAAACAAAATAGTTAATGACTGCTGAAAGGGAGAATTAACCTCTCTCAGAGATAAGCTCTTTAACTGGTAATCCAATGCAAACTGGACAGTTCTGAAAGTATGATTATACAGACACAAGATACACTAAATATTTTTCTAAAGTTTTATGTATGTACACATATAAAAGTTTGGGTGTATAGGTAACAACAATCAAAAGGAGGTTATCAATTTCACAGAAAGTGAACATGAAGGCTGTTAGAAGGAGAACAGGTGGCCTGACACAAAGCTTGACACAAACATGGAAAGAGGAAATTTCATCTGGGAAATTGACACTATCAGTTGGTCTATTGGCATGTACATATTGCATTTTTTTATTGCTGACTAATGTGGGAAGGACCTGGACACTGCACAATGTCATCTCTATGTAGATAGGCTGATCTGAAGAAGAATGGGACCTGTACCTGCCCAAAGAAGACGTCTAGTAAGCTGTGTTACCCCATGGCCTTTGCTAATAGTTTCTGCCTCCAGGTTACTGCCAGGAATTCATGATTTAAATTTGCTCAGTAATGTAAAGCTAAGTGAAAGCACAAACCAAATACTCCCTTCCTTCTCCAATTTACTTTTCTCATGATGTTTATCATAACTCAATCAAACTAGAATAAAGCTGAATATATCCTTAAGAAATAAAAGGAGAACAGGAAGTTAAGAAGTGATGCAATCATATTTTAAGTAAAAAGTTAATTCAAAACATGTAAAATGTGCTACCGATATTTATATTATACATGAAATAGTAACACCCTTTAGTATAAAAATAATTATGGTACCCATCCATTAAAAGTGAAGCTGTACAATTCTAAATAAGAACAGATTTTAACATCATATATAAATTTGGTTTCTGAATAAGTCAATTTGGACCAAATATAAAAAAAAATGTGTGGTTATTAAATTTCTAAATCAATCATTAAAATATCTATTAATTGTTTGCACATATATTTGTGCAGACATGATTATTCAGTGGTATCTTGGTAAAAGTCTGCAGCAACTTTGAAAGAGAAGTTTTCTCCGTTCCTCCAGCATGTAAATCCTATGAGCACAAGTCAAATAATCTGACTTGGTAGCACATAAATTTTATCTGATGAGTCATGACTCTGTCCCATAAATCAGTATTTCCTAGATTCTTGAACTTAGCTTCCGGTGAACACTTGAGAAAATAGATGATTTTGCATTGCTTTCAGGAAATTCAGTAATAAGCGTCATATGTAGATCATTTAAACCACATTTTTTGATTATCTATCATATTTTTGTTATTTTTTCAATAAATGATTTAAGATTAAATTAAGGGACTACTATACTGTTCTGAGAACTGATTCTGCCTTTTATTGTTATTGTAATAAATGTTTTGTAATTTGTAATCTTTATTTTTTACAATATCAGAACTCTTATTTTAAAGCTAGTAATATCTCAAACTACTTGGTTGAATTTGTTTATAGTCACTATTTTGAATCATTTTTGTTGTATTAATATGTGTATTACCAATTACGATAAAATGAAATTGCTAAGAATCACAAATACTTGATATATCAATATACACATATCTAAACAAGGATATATTCACTGAACTGTTTTAGAGACAATGAAGATTATATGTTTGTGTGTGTGTGTATTCTTTTGTGTACATAGTTAGCCATTAATAGTGAAATGTGTTTAAAAATAGGCATCACTTAATAACAAGGGTAGTGGAATACTAGTAAAATATAATTCTACCTGAACTTAGAGTTGATTGATTCTTATGATTTCTAGCTGCTTTAATACTTTGGATACACCTTAAAATGGCAGATTTGATTTATCAACATTTCAAAATTGACTGCAATTGTTAGGGGTTTTGATTTATACATGGTGCTGGCATATTTTCATTAATTTTAACAAAATAAAAAATTGAACATACTGTTTCAGGAATAAAATAATAGTATAATCTAGGATTTCAAGATCTACAAAAGCAGGCATTGCTGAGAAATAGAGCCACTTGAGGCAAACTTTTAAATCCTGAAGCAGGAAACAAAACATGTTGGTTTAATTGCTAATGCAATTGTATTAACAGGGCAATCTATGACAATTGTGCTATCAATAACTTTTGAGATATAGTTATGGAATAGACAAAGTAAGGAGATGCTATTGCCAGACAAATGGAGGTCCGGTAATTGTCTGCAATATCAAATACTCATGTATAATGGTTTTTGAAGGCTGAGGTTTCTGAAAGCAGCTCATTATGTATTTCAAACAAAGCTCCATTTTGCTATTGTACATCCATTGACTGTACTAGAAGCACTACAGTTGAAATCGTACCCAAGGGAATACATGTCTACCAGTTGGTTAACCTTGTGACATCCCACTAAAAGGCACTGGGTTCATTTTAAATACATAATTCATGAAACTTTCTGATTGTTTAGCATTGATCAGCACTTGAATAAATTGAGTTGCTATCATATTAACATAAGTAGTATACTTTAGTGATTTTCTTTTCTCTCTCTCTCTCTCTCTCTCTCTCTCTCTCTCTCTCTCTCTCTCTCTCTCTCTTTCTTTTTTTATAATTTTTCTGTTCTGAACTTGCCCATTAAATACTTCAGGGATTTCTAGTTTGTAAAACAGGAAGTCAATCTAAAAGACTGCAGAATCCCATGACAATGTTAGCATGTGGTTATGAATTACATCTTTGTGTCTTCTACTTAAATACCCAGATTAGGCTGCCAATATGGATTTGTTCGTAGACTTCATGTCTTCTATGTTGTCAGATAAGTCTATCTCTGCATTTTTCAACTCTACACATAATTATTCTAAAATATAGGAAGGTTCATTTTTTATTAGATATTTTCTTTATTTACATTTCAATGCTATCCCGAAAGTTCCCTATACCCTCCCCCCACCCTGCTCCCCTACCCACCAATTCCTACTTCTTGGCCCTGGTGTTCCCCTGTACTGGGGCATATAAAGTTTGCAAGACCAAGGAGTCTCTATCCCCAATGATGGCCGACTAGGCCATCTGCTACATATGCATGTGGTTATATAATTGCCTTACATTCCAGTGGACGAAATATGTAATTTATATCATCTAGGCTTGAATAATTAATGCACTGAAGGTAACACCCCTGGTCTAAAGAGCAAAGATTGATATAGTAGTATATATATATATATATATATATATATATATATATATATATATATATATATATATATAAATGTGAGTACTACATAGCAGAAGAGGAGGTTTTTAATATCTTGTACAGAAAAGAGAGATGAGAAATCCATTTAAGAATGTACATTGATGAGTAAATTCAATTTCACTGTTTTTTTTTTTTTTCATTTATTTTCAGCACAATTTGCATATCACAACCAAGGATGCATATCCTTGGGAGATACTTTTTTTTTATTAGATAATTTCTTCATTTACATTACAAGTGTTATCCAGAGAGTTCCCTATGGGAGATACTTTTAAAAGTTGTTTGAACTATAGAAGTTTACTATTGTTTTAGAGTGAGCTGAATCATGTTTAACCAAATCACTTCACATATGAGCAAAGATCTTCCATGCCTGTGGCAATAATTCCTTAAGTGAAACTGTGCTGTTTTTAAATGACTTCTACTCATAAGAAATGAATAAGCTGGCCTGGTGTTCCTACATCCCCCTGGGTCTTGGGAAGACCCAGTTAGGCCAGGTGTTTGGATGGGGGTTGGAATCTCACCTGTGAACTTGGATGTTTCAGAATTCCTCAGGGATGAAGATGTTTCTTGGTGTGGTTTGAGTAGGTGGAGATTCAGAGCAATAACCAGGTATCATGTGAAAAGTAAATGAATTAAATGATTAATTTTTAAAAAAGAAATGAATAAGTAAGTCAGTGCCATGTTATTGCATGCCTAATCATTGCTCTCTCTAGAGACTTATCTAGGACAACACAGCCCCATAGCAATTCTTCTGAGCCATATCTGTAAAAAAAGCAGAGGTGCTGAAAAATTAGTTACAGAATAACCAAGAAGAAGGGCAATTTTCTATTGGAGCAAAAGGAGACATATATCATGAACAAAATCATAAGAAAGAGCAACTTAATTTCAAATGTATCAGCATTTGTCAAAAAATATATAAAGATATGCAAAAATAATATTGACCTCTAAACATTTTTGAAAAGCAGTTTTCAACTAGCACATAAAATTTTTACATTTTTTATTTACTTACCTTATTACCTGGTATAAATAACTAAACATATATTTACTTAAGCATAGGACTTCATTTCATTTTTTTGTCTTGAATCTTACTGTTTTGATTAAAGTTAAAGAAGAATATTTTATTAATAAATGTTCATTTTCCACATATTAACATTTTGCTACTGAAATATATTTATCATCACTAGATGATATCCTATATCTATTAACTTTCTGGAAAATATGACAAAGATGTTTCAATTATTCCTTTTCTAATCTGTTTGGATTTTAAATAAAGTGCATATTAATTATCACTCTACATTTTTGAATCATGGTCTTTTGAAAACATTTTCATGCAGGGATATGGAGGCATAATTTGAATTTGATTGCTTATTTTTAACTTGGAGGGTATAGAATAAAAACTAATTATCATAAAACATTTTCCTTCCTCCTAATGGGCTATAAGAAAGCCTACATTGTGAAAAAGGTCTTAGTTTCATTTATACTCTAAAACAATGTAAGATACACATTCTAACTTCTAATAGCTCTATCATCACTAAGAAGTAAGCAAACTTTCTATTATACAATCATACTTTTCAGTTCATCTTCCTCTTAGTAATTTAGTATTTAGAGCAGATAGTTTTTCTACTAGAAGTCACCAAGTCAGTATGCACTCTCATCATTAATATATTCTGTTTGTGGAGAGATATGTACTGCTTTTTATTTGGTTGGAAATGTTATGAAACGAGTAACATTGTGATATCTTCAACTTAGAAATTAAAATAATGTTCTTTTCACTAAATTTCAATATCTCACATGCTTCCATTTTATTATAAATATAGGCACTGCATTAAAGAGACTATTTCCACTCACACAGCCCTCTCCCTTCAAGGTATTCTAACAATTTAATATCACCTAATGAACAAAGAAACCTTTACCTGAATTCACTGAAGATTTTACCCAAAAAAAGATTGAAGGCAATTTCTACATCTGCCTTTCTTTCCTCTTCATTCTCCTAACTTTGCTCTAGTGTTTTTTTGGTTGTTGTTGTTGTTGTTATTCCACAAAATTATGTACACTGCTAATTTCTTTTTGTCAAAAATCTTATAGTTTACATTTTGATTAACAATTATCCTACCAATTTTCAGTTTTTCTGCATTTCAAATCTTATAGTTTTGCTTTTCCTCTTACTATTTTTGTGTCTCATTGTATATATATATATATATATATATATATATATATATATATATATATATGATTTTATAAAACTATATGTTATCAGAATTCAGATTCCTTATACTAGTAATGGTTTTGTTACAGAGCATTTGTCTATTTGTTTTATAATATTTCATATCATTATTGAAAATATACACTTTTGTATAATCTTCAGTTTTTAATATCTGTTTAATGAAGTGTGTTTATAAAAGCATAATGCCTGTGAGCATCCACTTCTGTATTTGCCAGGCACTGGCATAGCTTCATACAAGACAGCTATATCAGGGTCCCTTCAGCAAACTCTTCCTGGCATATGCAATAGTGTCTGGGTCTGGTGACTGATTATGGGATAGATCCCCAGGTGGGGTAGTCTCTGGATAGTCCATCCTTTCGTCTTAGCTCCAAACTTTGTCTCTGTAACTCCTTTTTATGATGGAACACAGGGCCCCCAATGGAGAAGCTAGAGAAAGTACCCAGGAGCTGAAGGTGTCTGCAACCCTATAGGTGGAACAACAATATGAACTAACCAGAAGCCCTAGAGCTCTTGTCTCTAGCTGCATATGTAGCAGAAGATGGCCTAGTCGGCCATCATTGGGAAGAGAGGCCCATTGGTATTGCAAAATTTATATGCCCCAATACAGGGGAACGCCAAGGCCAAGAAGTGGGAGTGGGTGGGTAGGGGAACAGGGCGGGGAGGGGGAGGTAAAGGGTACTTTCGGGATAGCATTTGAAATGTAAATCAAGAAAACATCTAATAATAATTATAATAAAAGCATAATGCCATTCCACGTTAAACACATAAGCAGATTAACAAAGTGCACACAATTATAAAAGTCTCTGGAATGTGCTTTACTACTTTAGTCACTTTCATTTTGAAATTCCTTGTCAATTTTTCTGTTATATTTGAAGTTGGCACAGTGAGTGCTTTGTGTTGTTATTAATTTCATGTGTAGAACTGTTTAAAAACTTTTGCTGGAAATCTGAATTTGATTGAAAATGATTCCAATTAAGAAATATAAGTGACATTTCTTTTCAACTTGGCAGAGACTGTGAGATAAATAATTGCTAAAAATCGTTGCTATGCCTTCCTTCAGTATGTTTCCTTCCAATATCATACTAGTAATTGCTGAAGTAAGTGGTGTGTCAGGCTTACAACAAGCTGTGTGGTAGGTGTCTTCAATTATACTACATATCTAAAGCTGTAATAATTATATTTATCTTGTGAGCAAGGTTGCCCTAAATTCAACAATTTAACCTATGTAAAACCATGTCTGCTCCTTTCCTTTGTTTTGATATTGTTTCTCTGTCTGTCTGTCTGTCTGTCTGTCTGTCTGTCTGTCTCTCTCTCTCTCTCTCTGTTTTAATTTCTTTTATTCTTGGATTATGTTCATCTTCTGCCAAAAAATCTACACATATTTCAAATAAATTTAAGTTTTCATATTGAGAATAGGGAAATGGATGTGGTTTTACTGAAGAAAAAATAGCTAGTTCACTGCTCTAGATACAGCTGGATTTACTTATATATTTATAAGGTAAAAATTTCTGGCTACTTGTATTATATTCTTTAATTGTATCACTTAGAGAAATGTCATTTTCTTTGATGCCTACACATGATCCCTAAACTTCTGATGACCGAGGAAAGATATGTATCATTTGAACTCAAAAGATTTAATAACTTTTCAACAACAAATTAAAATTCACAAACCTACTCTTTTGACAAGACTAATTATTATTAATTTATTAGAATAGAATGTCATCCTCCCTTTCTTCTTCTTCTTCTTCTTCTTCTTCTTCTTCTTCTTCTTCTTCTTCTTCTTCTTCTTCTTCTTCTTCTTCTTCTTCTTCTTCTTCTTCTTTTTCTTCTTCTTCTTCTTCTTCTCCTTCTTCCCTTCTTCTCCTTCTTCTCCTCCTTCTCCTCTTCCTTCTCCACCTCCTCCTCCTTCACCTCCTCCTCCTCTCTGTGATTTATTTCATACTTTTTTTAATTTTAAAATTCAAAAATTTTATTTATTTATTATTTATTTTTACTGTGCAGAATTTATGCTCCTACCAGTCTGCCTTCTGATTGTTCACAGTCCCATACCTCCCCCACATTTCCAAGAGGACGTCCTTACCACCCCCACCCCACCCCACCCCACCAGACCTCCCTACTCCCTGGGGCCTCAAGACATTTGAGGGTTAGGTGCATCTTCTCTGACTAAATCCAGACCAGGCAGTCCTCTGTTTTATATGTGTTGTGGGCCTCATATCAGCTGGTGTATGCTGTCTGATTGGTGGCTCAGTGTCTGAGAGATCTTGGGGGTACACATTAAGACTGCTGGTCTTCCTATAGGGTAGCCCTCCCCCTTCGCTTCTTTCAACTTTTCTGTAATTTAACCACAGGGGTCAGCAGGCTCTGTCTATTGGTTGGGTGTAAGTATCTGCCTCTGACTCATTCAGCTGTTTGTTGGGTCTTTCTGAAGGCAGTCATGCTAGGTCCCTTTTTTGTGAGAGCTCCATAGCCTTGGTAATAATGCCAGGCCTTGGGACCTCCCCTTGAGCTGGATCCCACTTTGGGCTTGTAGCTGAAACTCCTTTTCCTCAGGCTCTTCTCCATTTTTTGTCCGTGTAGTTCATTCAGACAGCAACAATTATGGGTCAGAGTTTTTGAGTATGGGATGGCAACCCCATCCCTCCACTTGATAACCTGTCTTTCTGCTGGAGGTGGGCTCTACAAGTTCCCTCTTCTCACTGTAGTGCATTTCATATAAGGTCCCTCCCTTTGAGTCCTGATAGTCTCTCACCTCCCAGGTCTCTGGTACATTCTGGAGGATTCCCCCACCTCAGACGTTTAATTCTTTAAAAAAATTTATATATATTACCTTTAGCAGTGAAGGTTTAATATACATCACATTGGTTTTGGTGGTCATCTAACATGTATGAGTTTTAGTTTAATTATCCAGAGCCATGTAAATCTGGTGTGTTAGTTAGTACACACCTGCAATCTCTGTGTTTGGGAGGTAAAGGCAAATCAAATCAGAATTTCAAGGTCATCCTCAGTTACATTAGACTCTGTCATAAAATATTATATATACTTTGGAGGGTTTTTCATAAATTAATTTCTAAAATCTTCAAAAGTCAATATCACAAAAAAAGATAAACATGAAATGCTTTACTTTCATCTATCTGTTTATAGCAATTTCACTGCCCTTCAAAGAAAAATATTAGCCTCATTGTAATGAATGTTCCTTTTTATAACTATATCCTATCTTAAATTTTGTGTTAAGGTTTTCTTAAATATTTTTCTCAATAATTTTGTGTAGTCTGGCATATATTGATAGTTATTTTATCTACTACATAGTTTCTATTGTAAATATTTTCACATTCAGAATTGTGATTAGTGCAAAAGTAAGAAATATGCCAATCCAAAATACTTTTTTGTTAAATGAATAAATATTTTTCTTTCTCTAATTTCAGGATAAAAAATATACCTGGATATTCATCAATTATCTGCTGATTAACATGTTAACATAAAAATTTTAATAGGGGAAAATATAAAGAGCTATAAAAATTCTTCAAATTTTAAGTACTGAATTAATTCTCTGGTTAATAAAATAACTTTTACACTTTCTAATCTGGTCTCTGAGATTATACTTTGTGACACCCTTTGATGTTAATGGGATCCATTTCCTAAATCTTCATGAGCAGTTTGAGAAGTGAATATGTCTAGAAAGTATTAATGTCACAGCTGC
>LR753312.1:708051-745980 GCA_902729485.2 Mus minutoides
TTAGATATTTTCTTCATTTACATTTCACATGTTATCCAGAAATTTTCCCTTACCCTCCCGCGTCCCCGCCCTGCTCCCCTACCCACCCCCTCCCACGTAATGGCCCTGGCATTCCCCTGTTTTGGGGCATATAGAGTCTGTATGACCAAGGGGCCTCTCCTCCCAATGATGGCCAACTAGGCCATCTTCTTCTATATATCACAGCTGCTTATTTTGCAGTTTATTTATGCATTTTATTATTTCCATATGTGTGCATGCACATAAGTCTATAATGATAATATTAAGTACCTTTCATCTTTAAAGCAGTTTTGAAAAGTTAACTCTGACATATTTGTATTAGAAGTAGGTAATTCCCCACCCATTTCTAGAAGAAAAATACTAAGTTCATGTTTTCAATAAAATTAGTAGGGAAGATGGTCATTTTACATGTGGTCCTGTTTCCCACAAGCATAGATTCTGTCAGAAATTAGTAGTTGAGATTGAAAATTATTTTAGGAGCATAGCATACCAATGATATATTTTGTAGTAGTTACTGGAGCGAATAATAGTCAAATTATTAGAAATTTCAATAATTAAATATTACAATTAATGTCTTATCTTTAGATAGGTAAGGAGATATGGATAGATAAGTAAAATTAAATATGAACACATCAAAACATAATTTTTGTTAGTTTAGTGTCTATGTCTATAAAATGATT
The DNA here is from genome assembly GCA_902729485.2 of Mus minutoides. Lineage (NCBI taxonomy): Eukaryota > Metazoa > Chordata > Mammalia > Rodentia > Muridae > Mus > Mus minutoides. Next base: position 708,750 of record LR753312.1, read on the forward strand.
CTGATTAATTTGTAAATTCACCTTGATAGCTATAACCTGCCTATGTGTATTAACAATATAAATTGACTAAAAATAACATATATTTGTTATTTTTTAGAACATTATTTCCAATAACCAGTGTGAAAATATTTTCAACTTTAAAGGACTGGATATTATTTTTATTTAGAGTGGAAGGAGATGTTCCCTGAGATCTATATACCTGGTTCAAAAGATATAAGTTAGTATCACATAAAATACAAGATGAAGTCAGTGGATTGTCTCAACTCATATTTTAGAAATTAAAATTGTGCAAGAACAGTACAATGAAACGTTTGACTCCAATTGTGATAGTGGTAGTTTTGGGAGGTACCTATATTTCAAATTAGTACACACCAATTTTGAATAAGTAGAAAATATAACAATAAAAAATATAAACATTAAATTTTTTATAGTTTTTCAGCCTGTGGATTTTTTCTTCCATACATGAATATTGTACAGTCTTTCTTCCAGTGTTTGAGTACAAACTGATGTTTTAGCATTATTTTACTGTTCTGTCTTCAATTGTGATATGCATATTTTTATAACTAAATATTAGAGGAAGTACTTTGGAAATTCAATTCCAGTATTATACCTGTAAATATAACTTTTAATGTGCTGATCTGCTAAGATCCAAACTTGGCTGGAATTTACAATTCATCTGGCTTTGAATTATCCATAAGAAGTAGATATAAAAATTAAAATGCAATACTTCAAATAAGCACAATTATGTTAAAAGCTATATGTAATCAACTTAAAAACTCATTCATATTCATAAATAACTTTTGCTTTTATAGTTTATGTTATAATACAATTATCTTTCAAGTTCCATTTACTGAAAGAGATACTTATAAGTCAGTCATAGGCATAAAATTGATGTAATTTTCTCATCAATTAACTTTAAAAAATAATTTAAATAGCTAGTATTGTATTTGTATTTTTTGCATGCATGAGGGTGTGTGCATGGTTATAGGCTGCTATTTGGGTGCTAGGAACAGAACAAAGTTTTCTGTAAGAAGAGGAACTCCTTTTAACCAGAGAACCATCTGTCTTATAATACTGATATTTCCTGAGGGCTTTGATAATGTATCAAATAGTGCTCTTCTTTATTTTGTCATGATCTCTCAATAGCGGTTTCAAATCACAATTCCTAGTTTTCTAATAATGAGTTTATTATTAAGAAAAACTATGCTATTTAATTTATTTAACAGTTTTGCAATTATTTTTATTATAGTCCTTGAATCCTAATGATTACTAATTGTTAAAATTTATTTTGATTCCAAGAAGAATTATTCATGTTGTCTTTGTGTTAATTAATCAACTCTGAAAAGACAGTCTTACTTTCTGTACTTTTAATATACTTTCTGAATTACATTTTTAACATCATTTAATTGTTCATCTTTTCAATTTTTTAAATGTCTTTCATGAAAACTCTGTAGTGTCATCATTCTCTCTCTCTCTTTGTAGCTTACAATTCGTTTTTACCTCCTTAAATCATTCCTTTTTAAAAATTATATATTTTTATTAGATATTTTCTTTTATTTACATTTCAAATGCTATCCTGAAAGTCCCCTATTCCCTCCACCCGCCCTGCTCCCTTACTCTCTCACCCCCAATTCTTGGCCTTGGCGTTCCCCTGTACTGGGACATATAAAGTTTGCAAGACCTAGGGTCTTCTCTTCCCAATGATGGCTGACTAGGCAATCTTCTGCTACATATGCAGCTAGAGACACGAGCTCTGGGGTACTGGTTAGTTCATATTGTTGTTCCACCTATAGTGTTGCAGACCCCTTCAGCTCCTTGGGTACTTTCTCTTAAATCATTTATGAACTCTATTTCTATTTACAATGGTCTCTGTGTTTAAAACAATTGGAAGTTTTTACATGTTTTGGAAAGACCAATGAGTATGGAGAGAAAATTGTATTCCTCTTTAGCACACAATAGCTTTATTTTTATCTGTTATTCTTGTACAGTAGCATTAATTATGGTAATCTTCATGAAAAAATAAGTTCTGTTGTAAAGATCAAACTTACAAATATTTGATAACAAATATTTAATACAAGAAATATAACAGTGAGTCACTGCTAAAGTTTAAATTTTACAGCAATAATTTCATTGTTTTCATAATTTTCACTCAAAAATAAATATATATGATTAATTGTGAGTGTACATTTAGTAATCTCTTCTATATATAACACCAATGTTATAGCATCCTATCATTTCAGATTCAAGGTGTGTACAGATAATGGTAATTTCCACGTTACAATTTTAAATTATCACTTTGTAGGTGTTTTTAAACATTTGTAGGTATTAATGTGTTTCAATTCAAAACTTACCAATTTCATTTTCAAAAGTGCAATATAATCCATGAGATAGTTTTTAATTTTCTTTTTTTTCCCAACATTTATTAGATAATTTCTTCATTTACATTTCAAGTGTTATCCAGAAAGTTCCCTATACCCTCCCCCCTCCCGGCCCTGCTCCCCTACCCACCCGCGACCACATCTTGGCCCTGGTGTTCCCCTGTACTGGGGCATATAAAGTCTGCGTGACCAAGGGGCCTCTCTTCCCAATGATGGCCAACTAGGCCATCCTCTTCTATATATGCAGCTAGAGACATGAAATCAGGGGGTACTAGTTAGTTCATGTTATTCTTCCACCTATAGGGTTGAAGACCCCTTCAGCTCCTTGGGTACTTTCTCTAGCTCCTTCCTTGGGAACCCTGTGTTCCATCTAATAGCTGACTGTGAGCTTCCACCTCCATGTTTGCCAGGCATTGGTATAGGTTTTTTTGTTTTGTTTTGTTTTGTTTTGTTTTGTTTTGTTTTTTTGGTTTTTGGTTTTTGGTTTTTTTTTTGTTTTTTTTTTTTTTGTTTGTTTTTTTAGAATTGTATAAGTGTACTGTACTGGCATTGTTGCCATTCTTTTCTTTGCAGCTTGTAACTTATTTTCACCTTCTTCAAAAAATGTATGAACCCCATTTCCATCACTGTTATTGTAATTTTTAATTGTCCTAGAAGCCTTGGTCAGTTTTGTATTAATCCACTAAAATATAAACCAAGTATTCTCACATTATCTTGAATATCTTTTCTTGTAACCAACAACATTGGCTCAATTAAATTAAGTTTTTATTTTGAAAATTGACCTGAAATATCAGCTAAATGAAATAATTGAATTCAGTAGATGCTCACACATTCCAATAAAGATTTGCCCTGTTGTCTTATGGATGAAGACATTTGTTCTTTTAAAACTTAAAGAGATGTAGAATCTAAGTCTAAAGTTATTATACTAGTACAAATGCAGTTTGAGACTGAAAAAGAAAAGTTACAGTGGAAATGCTTTCTTACAATTCCAGTTATTGTTTCTTTAGCAAAATACAGTTTAAAATTAATAATATCCTTTAAGGGGAGAGCTTATATAGTATCCAAAACACTATATTAAGTATTAGGAAATCTGACAAGGAGTCCCTCCTTTGACTTTGGAAAATGCTGTTTCCTTATTTTTCCTTGAACTTGTCGTGGTGAAAATGAGAGCATGGAGCTTATTGATTAATTATCTCAAGTCTTTTTTATTCATTATTATAAGTTTCAGCATGCTGATTTAATATACAGTAAATCATGAAACACATAGAAAAATCATAAAAAAGGAGTACTCTATACATGTACAGTTTTTTCAGAAGATGGAATACATAGGGTCTTGGTGTAGTCATTTAAGTATTCTTTTAAAAGTCATGCTCTTATAGCTTCATAAATGCATGTGACAGATTAATCTTTGGTTAGGTAGAAAAACTAAAAAAAAAACAAAAACAAACAAAAAAAAACCAACTAAAGTTTAGTTGTTCACTTCTGTATCAGTATAAATTATTCTGTGCATTAAAATGATAAAGAAATGAATACTTCCCAAGTACATTTTAAGAGAAGTATATTCAGTTTAACAGGAAAGATGGAAAATCTTACAAACCTTTGGGTCTCTTCAATGTAGTATCTTAATTTGTACATTAAAGTAAGAGGATGTATGCCTAATCTTAAGGTCTGAAGAAACAACTCAATGTTTCTCTCAAAATATTGTCCAGCAGTTAGACAGTCCATGAAATGCTCATTAAAAATATGAGGAAATGTGTGTTGACCATACAGGATCACCTTTGCATATTAACGAACAATGTATAATAACATTTATGGCACTTGCTGTTCTACATGCAGGGAACATTGAGATTAGAACTTGACTATATAAATGTCAAATGGATTTATGATCATGCATACTGCTGTTTTAAAACAGTAGTCTTTTAACAATCACAAATGTCCCATTTATATGCAGGTAGCTGGTAACTACCTTATTTCTTGAGCCAAAGATTACATTTTGTATTGATTTTGTAGACTACAATACTCATCTACCACCAACAGTTTTATGAAGCCATATGCCATTCAGAAATATTGTTATTTTGGATTTTGTTCCATACTAATGTACATTATCCTAACGTGTCACAGAAATATTTCATTTCAGAACAGCAACAATAATAGCAACAAAATTTAGCTAACAAGAAACTAACCAAGACATTAAGGGTTTGAATTAAAACATAGTTCTCTAGCTTACCAGTATGAGAATACTTTCACATAAAATTACCACATTCAGATAAAGAAGAAATGAAGATTGCACAGATATTATTTTTTTCTCTTTAAAGCATGTTTTTCCTAAATGCTCTATAAGCATGCTTCAAAAAATAAGACAGAGAACAATTGAGTAAACTATTAATGTTGACTGTGGCAGAGAATGGCATTTGCTAACCATTCTAAGTTTAGGGCAGGAGAAGAGATAGCAACACTGTGCAGAATTCAGGTTATGATCCATCTATTTAAATATTTATTTATTTATTTTACACTCCAGATTTTATTCTGCTCCTGGTCCACCCTCTAGATGTTCCCATAACTGCCCCTTCACACCCCCCCAGTCTCCACAAGCATGTCCCCTCCCCTAACCATGCACACCTCACAGGATCTCTATGTCCTCTAGGGCCTCCAATATCTTGAGCGTTAGGTGCATCTTCTCAGACTGAACGCAGACCTGGCAGTCCTCTGATGTATGTGTGTTGGGGGCCTCATATCAGCTGGAGTAGACTGCCTGGTTGGTATTCAAGTTTTTGAGAGATATCTGGGGTCCAGATTAAATGAGACTGCTGGTCCTCCTACCGGGTCACCCTTCTCCTCAGCTTCTTTCAGCCTTTCCTAATTCAACCATAGAGGTCAGCAGCTTCTGTCCATTTTTGGGGGGTGCAAATATCTGTATCTGACTCTTTCAGCTGCTTATTTGGTCTTTCAGAGGGCAGTCATATTATGTCCCTTTTTGTGAGTGTTCCATAGCCTCAGTAAATGTGTCAGGCCTGGGGACCTCCCCTTGAGCTGGATCTCACTTTGGGTCTGTTGCTGGAACTTCTTTTCCTCAGGCGTATCTCCATTTCTGTTTCTGTAATTCTTTCAGACAGGAACAATTATGGGTCAGAGTTTTGACTATGGGATGGCAACACCCTCCCTTACTTGATGCCCTATCTTCCTGCTATAGGTAGGCTTTATTTGTTCCCTGTCTCCATTCTATGGTATTTCATCCCTTGCTTTAAGTTCTGAGAGTCTCTTACCTCCCAGGTCTCCCAACATCCTACCTCGGGAGGTTGCATATTTCCTTTCTTTCTGATGGCCTTCATGGGTTTCAATCCTTTTCCCTCACCCAATATCAGATGAGTTTCCCCTCTCTGTCTCTCATCCCCTTTCCCTCACAGGACCCTCCCCCCTTGCAATTGCTTTCTTCTTTGTCACAAGGGGGACTGAGGCATCCTCAAATCCAGGCCTACAAAGGATAATAGAAAACGCTAGGACACCATTAAAAAAATAAGAAAGTAGAATTTCCTAAACAAATACAAAAGAAGATTGCCACACAAACATAATTCCACCACTAACAACAAAAATAACAGGAAGCAACCATAACTTTTCTTTAATATTTCTTAACATCTAAGGACGTAATTCTCCAATGAAAAGTCATAGACTAAGAGACTGTATATGTAAACAGGACCCAGTATTTTGTTGCATGCAGGAAACAAATGCACCTCAGTGACAGAGAAAGACACTATATCAGAGTAACAGGCTGGGAAGAAAATTCCAAGAAAATGGTCCCAAGAAACAAGCTGGAGGTGCCATTCTAATATTGAATAAAATCAGCTTTCAAACAAAAGTTATCAAAAAAAAGATTTGTCAAAGGAAATATCTACCAAGATGAACTCTCAACTCTGAACATTTATGCTACAAATTCAAGGCTACCACCATTTATAAAAGAAACTTAAGTAAAGCTCAAAGCACACATTGCACCTCACACAATAATATTGGGAGACTTCAGCACCCCACTCACAAGAATGGACAGATAATGGAAACAGAAACTAAACAAAGACACAGTGAAACTAACACAAGTTATGAACCAAATTGATTTAACAGATATCTATAGGACATTTCACCCGAAAACAAAAGAATATACCTTCTTGTCAGCACCTCATGGTTCCTTCTCCAAAATTGATCATATATTTGGAAACTTAACAGGCCTCAACAGATACAAGAAGATTGAAATAATACTACACATTTTATCAAATCACCACTGACTAAGGCTGGTCTTCAAAAACAGCAAAAACAACAGAAAGCCCACAAACACATGGACATGGTAAAATACTCTACTCAATGATAATTTGGTCAAGAAAGAAATAAAGAATAAAAAATAAAGACTTTTTAGAACTTAATCAAAATGAAGCACAAGATACCACACTTATGGCATACAATGAAAGCAGTCCTAAGAGGAAAACTCATAGCTCTGAGTGCCTCGAAAAAGAAACTGGAGAGAGTATACACTAGCAGCTCGACAGCACACCTGAAAGCTCTAGAACAAAAAGAAGCAAATACACTCAAGAGGATTAGATGGCAGGAAATAATCAAACTCAGGGATTCAATCAACCAAGTGGAAACAAAAAGAACTATACAAAGAATCAACAAAACTTGGTGCTGGTTCTTTGAGAAAATCAACAAGATAGATAAACCCTTAGCCAGACTAACCAGCGGACACAGAGACAGTATCCAAATTAACAAAATCAGGAATGAAAAGGGAGATATAACAACAGAAATGGAGAATTTTTTTTAAAAAAATCATAAGATCCTACTACAAAAGCATATACTATGCATATAAAAGCATATAGTATTTTCCTTAACTCCATATATGTTTAGAACAAGCTACATAGTTCAGATGCACTATAGTTATCATTAGAAAACAAAGATGGCTTCATTATGGGTTACAATTTTCATTCAAAATTTACTGGGAAACTGAATATTAATTCTTGAATGTAGCTTACATGAAATAGAAGAAGTTCTTTTCTTTCTTTTTTGTATAGCTATATTTATAACATTTAATTATAATGAACAAACAAGTGCTATTTGCCATAGAGATCTGAAATTAAACCTTCCATAAGTCAATTAAATAAGAAAATTAAGAGACAAATAACAAACATAAAAAAATTGAAATGAATGTAAAAGGACAATCAATGTTAGCAAACCTCAAAGGATAAACAAATAAGGATGTTTGTATTATGATGTTCTCTTTAAAACTTGGGAAATCATATGGAAGAGAAAGTAGAGAGATTGTAATAGATGAAAATACTAGATGATTTACAGAAAATGGCATTTTTCAGACACAACAGTGTAGATAACAATGTAATGTCACAGAGAATATGATAGCATAGAAGGTCACCAGAACATCAAACTGAACAAACACCCAACATGGAGAAAGGGAAATGGAACAAAAATCTCAGTCCAATACAAGAATTTATCCACAATTGATAACTATTTGCAGATAGAAAATCAGTTTTATTCAGTGTAGTGACAATGAGTAAATCAACCACACTCCCAGGTAGGAATAGTCTGCCAACTTAAATTAAACTCTGTTTTGTTTGTTATGCTTTAGATTGTTTGGTTTTATTTTAGGAGATGGAAAGGGCCTAAAAATGGATCAATATGGAGGTATAACAAGATATTAGAAGAGTGAGGAGGAGGGAAGTAAATTATCAAGAGTTATAAAATTCTTCAAGGATTAAAAAAATAATGATAGCCATTGCTACAAGAAGTTTGTAAACTTTATGAGTAGGAAATATAGAATTTATTATTTTGACACACACACACACACACACACACACACATATATATATATATATATATATATATATATATATATATATATATATATATATCAACCTGTAACCTTTTGTTGCACTTGTTTTAATTTTATGACCTTATATATGCTCAAAATCCACTTTTAATACGATAGGTTAATTTCATGTTATTATTTTCCATTATCTATTAATTTTATTACTTCTTTGAGAACTTCATACAATGAGTTTTCATCTTATTCATCTCAATGGTGATCTTTTTAGTAACTTAAAAATGAAAATGTTTGCACTGGTAGGTATATTATCCTTAGGAGGTACAGAAAAAACAGGGAAATATAGAAACATAAGAAGACACATTTGGTGGTAGCTCACAGTCAGCTATTAGATGGAACACAGGGTTCCCAAGGAAGGAGCTAGAGAAAGTACCCAAGGAGCTGAAGGTGTCTTCAACCATATAGGTGGAAGAATAACCATGAACTAACTAATACCCCCTGAGCTCATGTCTCTAGCTGCATATATAGAAGAGGATGGCCTAGTTGGCCATCATTAGGAAGAGAGGCCCCTAGGTCATGCAGACTTTATATGCCCCAATACAGGGGAACGCCAGGGCCAAAATGTGGGAGTTGGTGGGTAGGGGAGCAGGGCCAGGAGTGGGGAGGGTATAGGGAACTTTCTGGATAACACTTGAAATGTAAATGAAGAAAATATCTAATAAAAGTTGGAAAAAAAAAAGACACATTTCATATATACATAAGACATATATACATAAGAAGACACACTTCATATATACATCTTTATATACATATATATGTATATAAAGATAAATACATAGAAATAAAGAGCAAAAGATTTTGTGATAGTATATTGTTATTTTGTTATTTGATATGTGAAATTTTATAAACTTTCTAGTCTTCAAATGAACTGAGCAATCTAAGTTGCTAGAATTAAGTGTGATAAATGCTGAAGCAATTTAAAATCTGAGTAAATGCTATGCAAGTTTAAAACAATATTCTCATGGGATCATGAGCTAAGTAGTATTTACTGAAAGAGAAAAAGAATAATTGATCTAACATCTCTGAATTCATTCTCCAGGGGTTTCAGTCAATCAAATATGCATTTTCTGAAACAAAAAACATCCTTAAGATTGTTCTTTAGACATAGAAAAAAAAAAAAAAAAAAAAAAAAAAAAAAAAAAAAAAAAAAAAAAAAAAAAAAAAAAAAAAAAAAAAAAAAAAAAAAAAAAAAAAAAAAAAAAAAAAAAAAAAAACAGAAAAATAAACTGGGTCATATCATACCTAAAAATTAACTTAAAAATATTATTTCTGGCTAATTCAAGAATTGTTTTATAATATAAGGAATAATTCTCAGAATATATTAATTGGTTCAAAATTAATTCATTTCGCACATTTGGTTTTGATAGAATAGACATTCACAGGTAATGTGATGAGTATTACAAAGGTACATGATATGATGTGATATAATTAAGTTGCTAAACATGTACAGAATATTATCAATGGTATATTAATATTTATAACAGTTGATATTAACATACCATAAAAGACATAGCAAATCTTTTTTATTTATTCAGTTTTAATTCTGAAATGAATACTAAAGGCAGTACAAATTCTACGTGGTGTCTCAGAATTGTAGGGAAGGAAAGTCGTAATATATATTCTACTAATCATGGATGTTTCTTTTTGGCCTGGGACACATCAAGTTATACTGACCAAGGGCAGATTATTATGATAAACATATCCATTTAATAGATATTAGATTAATCTAGATACTAGATTAATTAGATGACAAGGGAGCCAAGTAAATAAATGAGGAACCGAAATAATTGTCAAAAATTAGTTCATGTATATTTGAGTATATTTGAGACAAAAAAATAGAACAAAGAGAAAAAGGAGAAAAAAATATAGAAATTTCCCTTTGGCATTCATGTGTTTATTAAAAGAAGATAATAGAAGATGTTTTTATAATATGGATATAAAGATGACATTTGTCACATAAGGAAATTGTGGCCTGATTCTTGAGAGAAAAGGAGGTCAGGAATCCCCTTCTACATCTGGATTTTGCAATGTCCTTCAGTTTAAATCACTTTATATATCAAACTGCTATATTTTCAGGTAAGATTTTATAAATCCCAATATCATTTTGTATGATAACTTCGTGTTACTGTAATAAAACACTTCTATGAATAAACAGAAGATGTACATATATATGTGTGTGTGTGTGTTTATGCATGTTTTTATAATATAAATAAATATTTTTCAATTCAGAAAAATAATTTAGTGAATTAGTTTGTTTTAAATATCCAGAAGTCTTTTCTTTTTTATTAATACTATATATATATATATAAACAACCTTTTGTATCTTGAGAATACAATTCAGGTTGACAGCTTATATAGAATACATGAAACTTTTGGTTCAATTTCTAGCACTAAAAATTCAATCCTCATTTAATATCATTTTATTATATCCATAGAGAGAGAATTAGCAATTTGTAAATTCTCTTAATGAATTAGTTTTACCTTAGTCACAGTCAATATCATGTGATTAGGGTATGCATTTTTATGTTAATGATATATTCATTTACTTCACGGTTGTTTGTTAAAATCAGCTTCTCTTGGTAGAAATGCTTGTAAGATGACACAAAACAGCATCATTCACAATCAATCAGTTGACTTAATTAGGACAAAGATTCCCTTATACTTTTCCAAGAACTTACCTAACTAGGTAAAAGACCTATACATTAGCTTTTTATCATGTCTTAGTTGAATATATCCCCTACTACTCTAAGATAAGTGGAAGTAGACTTCTTGTATTTATTTCAAAGGTTTACAAATTACAACAATGATCACTTCTGTTTACTCCAAATTTCTTAGTATAAGAATAGTACTTTGAAAAATTTCTTGCATGAATAAACATATGAATTTATTTCATGGATATTAGGTAAATTATGAAACTATTGAATACTTTACTTATCTTTGAGAGTACAAATTTCCCATGGGAGTATTTAGTGTAAATTATATATTTTATAGCTGAAAGGGGAAGTGTTTAAGTTTTAATTTCAAATGTTTTCTGTCTTATAATAAATATGAAAAGAAATTTTAATGAGCCCTGCGAAATGTATTCCAGAGGAAAGCATGCCCTCATAACATTAAAACTATAAAAACTGAATCATAGGCAAAGCGTAAGTATGTAGTGCTAAATTATTTACTGTACAAATTATTTTCTAATTTATCATACCAAAGAATTTTTAAAAATGATTAGTTTTCTTTTGTTATGTTAACCTAGGATGAATATTCATTCAGCTTAAAATGATGAACTTTGTTTGTTTTAACTTTTCAGGCTTAAAGTTTTTAGGGTAGTGAATTTTCAATCAAGAACTTGACTTAAAAAAAAAAAAAGGTTAAACAGTGTTTAGATGCACAAGACACAGACATCTATGCTTTATCTTCTGAGTGGTATAATAAAACAATGAAATTTCCTAAATTATTTTTTTGTTGAACAATTCTCATTTTCACTATGAATTGGAAATTATTATTTTTGTTAATTTCAAGTTTGAATGTTTTGTCCACATTAATCTCGGTAATATTCATACATTTAAAAAGTTATTTTGAAACATTTCCTACTTTGAAACTTTGATTTCTATTTCATAACTTTAGAATTCATATGTTTTAAAATATAGGGACCAATGGTCTGGCAACAGAAATGTGTAAAATGTTTGAAAAGTAAGCAGAATACACATCCTCGAAATTAATGGTATTTTTTTTTCAAAGTAAAGTTATGCATCCTTAGTACTTCTAGATATTAAAGTAAAAATGATTTGAAAATAAAAATCATTTCTCAAAATTATTTTTATTGCATTCATAGATAGTACTCTGCAGTTTTAGGTGATTGTTTTACTCTGAAGCAATAAAACAGTCATTTTGACACATTTACAAACAGAAATACTCTATGTATCTTCCTTGAGAGGAAAGTTCCTCATTCTATCTTTTGATGTCTTTCTTTGGTGTATTTTCCATAAAAGGAATATTATTATTACTTTCCCCATTGTACCTAATTTGTAATAATGATAATTTAATTATTTTTAAACAGTGGATATTCTGTTTAAAAAATAATAATTTTCTTCAAGCACAATAACATAGAATTTTCAGACATGAATTATGACAAATTTGTATAGTGAAAGTGTGAATATATTCCCTTAATACATTGCACAAATTTAGAATTAGTTCTCTACTTTGTGAATATGTCTTTAAACATTGACAAGGGAAATGTAAATATGTTTTCATGGATAGAAAAGAATACTAATACATCAAGTTATACATTACTCCACAGATAAAACTTAGTTCTTGTAATTACAATGTGTATAGATGTGTTTGTGTGTGTGTTTGTGTGTGTGTGTGTGTGTAGTAATGCATGAAATAAACTAGAGAATTGGTCTTTTGTGTATAATAATTCAAATGAATATAATCTTGCTGAAGTAAATCTTGTTTGCATTTCTTTAATATAAAGGAAGTTGTAATAGAGCTAGGAACATAATACAGTAATTTCAAAATTGCATGCAAAAAAACAAAGAAATATTTTGGGAAGGTGATAGGTTGTACATATAATTATTCAGTCAACAATTTCTTTTAATTTCCAAATTATAGGCACATGACAATGAAGTCACTTTCTATGTTCAAATTAATATGCCACAGTGCTAATTAATGCCACATTAACTGTTATGCTATTCATAAGCTAAGCTAAGAAATCAACATCAAGCATCTCCTGAATATTGTAAGTGGCATCTGAGAACATATTCAGATAAACTGAGGGTGTAAATCATAAGGTCATTTGGGAAAACTCTTCCAAAAATAGGGAACATAAAGTTAAAGGCATTATATATGTTTGGTATAGATTGCCATTGAAACAATCTTAAAAATGCAGAGGCTTGAAAATTTTGTCAGAGAAACAAGGGTACAATATTAATTTCTGTGAAGACTATATTTTTCAGTAAGAAACAGAACAAATGTTTATATATTTTAATTAGAGATTATGGTTGTTTAGTAAACTAGTTGTTTGAAATTCTCTTCCAATAATCCTGACAAATAACATTGTATGGACTGAGTAGCTTTCATTTAGAAATATATATAACAACAACAATCAGTGAAAAAGAGGCCAAGAATTTGAAAGAGGGGGTGGGGAATGTGTATGGGAGAGTTTGGAAGAAAAAAAATGGGAAGGTAAAAATATTATAGTTAAATTATAATCCCCAAAGTAAGATTTAAATTTAAATTAAAAAAAAATCCTGTACCTGTTTTTGATAGCTCCAGACCTAGAATATATATATATATATATATATATATATATATATATATGAATAATTTCTCAGTGTGTTAATATATTCTCAGTGGTTTTTGTACCTACTTAGAGTAATCTATCTATCTATCTATATCTATCTATCTATCTATCTATCTATCTATCTATCTATCTATCTATCTATCTATATCTATATCTATATCTATATATATATATATATATATATATATATATATATATATATATATATTTGTAGGTACGAAAACCACTGAGAATATAATAACACACTAAGAAATTATTCACTTACTTGTAAATTCTTTGTCCTATTGAGATTTTCATACTATACAGTCATTCATGTACTTACAGCTGTTTTCATTTGCAGGAGCAGAACTGAGAAATTTTAACGATAGCAATGCCTTTAGAAAAGCTGTAATATTTACTACTTATCTACTTATAAAAAAATATTTGTTTTCTTTATTATATAGATTTGTGCACCATTTTGACTACCATTTAATTAGGGCAAAGCAAGGAGTGTTCTGTAGGTTAACAGTCCAGGAATCATATAAATATATTTTACTTAATAACAAGATAGATTTGAATGTTACCAACAATGTTGATAAGTTGTACAAGTAATACTGAGTTATACTTTTATCTCCCCTAATATATTTATCTCTGCAAGTATATAGGTCCTCTTTTTCCTCATCCTTTTTTCTTTATTTAAATAGTAATATAAAAAATACACATAGATGCTTCCATGTACATGTGCATGAAGACCTGTAGTGGGCATAGTTAGGTTTTGTCAAAGTTTCCAATGAGACAAACTTTTTTCACTTAAAAATATATTGCAGGAAGAATGTCTACAGCAGCAAATTTTATTTAATAGCTGATAGTAAAAGGTAAAAGTAATAGTCTTATCTATTATAATAGTTAATAGTATTGAAATTGTGTTATTCTAAGTTTCAGTGCCCAGGAAAGGACAATGGCTTCAAGTAAGATGCCCAAATGTCACTTAATATCTTTGAATATAGTTCAATTATAAATTCCTGTTTTGAGAAAGACACACACACATTTATTTAGTAAATATGTAATGTGTTATAGACCTCACCTGACTGAAAGGCATAATTCATTGATTTACATCAAGAACAGAGTTATGCAAGCACCACCAAAATTAATTTTAGATTTGTATTTATTTCTAAATGAAAAACGATAGCAGACATAAGTCATTCTCTTATAGTTCCACTCCTCTCAATACTGACTTCTGCCAATCATTAAGTCTCAATTTTATCCCTTTGTTTTTTCCTATCTTATGCATTCTTGTACATTCATGCAGAAATCATGTAAGACTGAGTGTTGTATTAGGTTATTTGAAACTCACTTAGAATAATTTTTTCATAAAATTTAATGCTGGCATGTTAAAACTAATATGTCATAAACTTCTCAATTCAGAATCTTTTTTTTTAACAAAACTATTTTTTTAATACTTTACATCCCAATAGTTGCTCCAATCCTGCTCTCTGCTCCCAAAGACTCTCCTCACTTCACTTGTCTGCTGAGAGAATGGAGCATCGTCCCCCCTACCAATCCCTGTATATCCTACCACCCTGGCACAACAAGTTTCTGTAGGGCTAGGCATTTCTTCTCCCACTGAGACTATAAGAGAGAGCTGTTTTTGGAGAGAAAGGCAAAAACCTTAGGTATGACCCCCCTCTCCAGTTGTTCAGGACCCACATGTAAGCTAAGCTGCTCATATGTTCAGGGAGCCTAGGTCCAGCCCTCATATGCAATTTGGTTGGTGGTTTAGTCTCTGAGATTCTCCTAGTGTCTAGGATATTTGACGCTGTTAGTCTATCTGTGGAGTTCTTATCTTCTTGTGGGCCCCCATTCCTACCCTCTTCTCTCCCATAAGAGTCACTAACTGCATAAAATGTATAGCTCTGGGTCTCTGGTCTCTAAATCTTTTTGAGTCAGCTGCTGGGTGGAGCCTGTCTGCAAACATAACAGAATATCATTAGTAGTGTCAGGGATTTCTGCCTGCCTATGACATTGTTCTCTAATTGAGCTGAATATTGCCTGAATATTCACTCAGACTCTGCTCTATCCCTTGTCCTTGCATTTCTAGTAGAGAGAATAACTTCTGGGTGAAATATTTTGTGGTTGGGTTGGTTTCCCTATAGTTCCATTGCAGTTCCTGCCTGGCTACAGGAAGTGGTCTGTTTAGGTTCTGGAGTGTACAAAAAAGAAAAATAAAATTAACTTAAGCAAATCAGTAGCTTTCCTTTATATAAATGATAAATGGGCTGAGAAAGAAACTAAGGCAACAACACCCTTCATAATAGTCGCAAATAATATACAATATCAACAACAATATCACCAAACCAAACAAGTGAAAGATTTATAGAACAAGAATTTGAAGTCTCTCACAAAAGAAATTGAAGAAGACCTCAGAAAAGGGAGAGATGTCTCATGCTCATGGGTTGGTAGGATTAACATAGTAACAATGGTCATCCCAAGATTAATGTACAGATTCAATGTAATCCCCATCAAAATTCCAACACAACTCTTTAAAGACATAGAAAGAGAAACTCTTAATATTATATAGAAAAACATAAAACCCAGGATAGCCAAAACAATTATTATTAATAAAAGAATTTCTGGGGGAATAACCATCCTTGATCTCAAGCAATGCTACAGAGCAATAGTCCCAAAAATGGTATGATATTGGTATATAGACAGGTTGATCAATGAAATAGAACTGAAATAAAACCATAAATCTATGGACACTTGATTTTTGACAAAAAAGCAAAAATCATACATTTCAAAAATAAAAGCATCTTCAATAAATGTTGTTTGTCTAACTGGTAGTCTGTATGTAGAAAAAATGAAAATATAGCCGTATTTGTCACCTTGCACAAAGCTCAAGTCCAAAGTGGTTCAAGGATCTCAATGTAAAACCAGACACAGTGAATCTAATAGAAGAGAAAGGGAAAGAGTCTGGAATTCATTGGCATTGAAAGAAATTTTCTAAACAGAAATCCAATGCGCCGTCCTTCTTGTTTAGCTTCTTTTGGTTTGTGGAGTTTTGTGTGAATATCATGTATTTTATGGGTAATGTCCATTTACAAGTGAGTACATATCATCCTTGTCTTTTAATATAAGTTACCTAATACAGAATGGTATTCTCAAGAATCCATCCATTTCCCTGTGAAATTCATGATGTCTTTATTTTTTAAATAGCTGAATATTATTCTACCGTTGTACTCTGTACCACATTTTCTTTATACATTCTTCATTTTAGGGACATCTAGATTGTTTCCATTTACTGGCTATTATGAAAAAAGCAGTTATGAACATAGCTGGACAAGCGTTCCTTTGTTACTCTGTCTGGCATCTTTTGGGAATATGCCAGGAGTAGTATTGCTCTGTCTTGGGGTAGAACTATACCCCGTTTTCTGAGAAGCCCCCAAATTGATTTCCAAAGTGGTTGTATGAGTTTGCATTCCTGCCAGCAATAGTGGAGTATTCCTTTGTTCCACATCCTTGACAAAATGTGCTAGCACTTGAGGTTTTGTTTGTTTGTTTGTTTGTTTGTTTGTTTGTCTGGGTTTTTTTTTGTTTTGTTTTGTTTTTTGTCTTTGTTTTTATCTTACTTATTGTGATTGGTGTAAAACAGAATCTCAGAGTTGTTTTGATTTGCATTTCCCTGATGACTAAGGACTTTGAACCTTTTTTTGTTGTTTGTTTTGTTTTTTGTTTTCATGGCCATTCAAGATTCCTCACCTGAAAATTCTCTGTCTGGGTAACCTTTTATTAATTGACTTATTTTTGGGTTGTTGCTAACTCCTTGAGTAATTAGAAAATTTTGAATATTAGCCCTCGTCCCTGTTAGAGTTGGTGAATATCCTTTCCCAATATGTAGGCTGCTGTTTTGTTCTAAAGACAGTATCCTTTGCCTTACAGAAGCTTTTCAGTTTCATGAGGTCAATTGTTGATCTTAGAAGAGCCAGAGTCACTCTTGTTCTGTTCAGAAAACTGTCTCTGTACAGACTTCAATGATATTTCCCATTTTATGTTCTACTAGATTTAGTGTATCTGTTTGTATGTTGAAGTCTGTAATCTACTTGAATTTGAGTTTTGTACAGGATGATAAATATGGATCTATTTACATTATTATTTTTTTTTTACATGCAGACTTCCTGTTAGACCAGCACCATTTGTTTACCATGCTTTTCCTTGAATGGTTTTTCTTTTTTTGTTAATCAAGTGTCTATAGGTGAGTGGCTTTATTTCAGGGTCTTGGATTCAAATCCATTGATCAAGCTGTCTGTACTATAACAATGCCAAGTATCTTAATTAGTATTGTTCTGTAGTACATCTTGAAGTCAGGGATGTTCATAGCTACAGAAGTTCTTTTATTTACAAGATTGTTTGAGCTTCTCTGTTTTTTTGTTTTGTTTTGTTTTGTTTTTCCCATATGAGATTGAGAATTACTCTGTTACCATCTGTAACTTTTTATATCAGAATTTTGGTGGGAATTGCATGCAAGCTATAAAAATATTTTGGTAAGATGGCCATTTCCCCTAAATTCAGCCTAATGATCCATGATCATTGAAGATCTTTTGATCTTCTAGTAACTTCCTCAATTTTTTTTTCAGTCTTGAAGTTCTTGACATATATGTCTTTCACGTGCTTAGTTCTTTTATTCATGACAAATATAAAGGGTGTTGTTTCCTTAATTTCTTTCTTGTACCACTTATCATTTATATAAGAGAGGGCTCCTTATTTCTTTAATTTTGTATCCAGCCAAGTACTGTATTGGATAGGTGAGAGAGGGCAGCCTTGTTTTGTCCCTGATTTTAGTGGAATTGCTTTAATTTTATCCATATTTAGTTTGATGTTGGCTTGCTGTATATGACTATGATTATGTTTAGGTATATGCCTTTTATGCTTGATTTCTCTAAAACTTTGAATATGAAGGTGTGTTGGATTTTGTCAATGGCTTTTTCAGCAATCAATGAAATGAGCATGTGTGTTTTTCTTTTTTTCCTTTCAGTTTGTTTGTATGGTGGATTATGTTGGTAGAGCACATCAGAAACATAAAACCATTCATCATCACAGTTAGGAATGAAATCAAATACCAACTGTGAGGCCATATTATAGATGCAAACGGCAAAAGACATGTAGGGTAAAAAGACAATATCTACATGATCCACTGGAGATAGGAGTATTCGGGAAGGGAGGCTTCAGAAGTTGTCTGCTGCAGAACTTTTGTATTTGCAGGGTATGAGGGAGAATAGTAAATCTGTAAATGTCCTACCTGATTTTCTGAGATAAGGTTTCAAAATAATTATTAACCAAATTATAGAATCTGACAGATAGAATGAGCCTAGTCAGTCATCTTATGTAAAGTGTTGGTTTAGAAATGTTTATTCTCAGATCCATACCATGCTGCTACAATCTCATTTGATTTCTATAAGCAAAGAACTCACTGACTCCTATTTTTAGTAGTTCCATTTTATATTCAGCCAAATATTCCATTTTCAAATGCATTACCACTGAAATATCGAATGTCTGAGACAGAATAAACTATGGGCTGAGTGCAAACTGATGAAGACTAATTTTTTAGCTTGACAAATATGGAATGACAGAATGAGGGAGTGAGCCAAAATCCTCTAATAAGCCTAATTATACTGTGAAAAAAAGTATGCCATATACACATTAAAGGATTAATTTCAAGATATAATTAATTAATTAATTAATTAGATCTAGTGTTGTATTAGCTCAAGCCAAAAATCTTTCTATGAATGCCATTAAAATTCATAAAAATAATTGGATATGAGATTGTTTTGGATATTCTGCACTTTTTCTGTTTGGTATTTTCAGACATGTCATCTAGTTCCTACCCTCCACGTTTGATCTCCTTTCACATTACAGTCCTATAACTCATGAGTGCAATTTTGTCAGGATTATATAATATCATTTTGATTTTTTCTTAATAACCTAAAGAAAATTAACGGACAAAACGGGGAGAAATATATTCATATAAATTGGAATTTTAAGCATTGTCAATTTTCTACATCTGCTTTTGGGCAATTGATTTAAATTTCTGACTTATGAAAAAGGTCTGCAGAATTGCTTGTTGTATATACAAAATCTAAATGATAATGTCATTGGGTTATCTGTAAATGTCTCTGGAGAACTGCCAAACAATGCTACCATTCTACTGAACATTTCTTTTAAGTACAATTGATCCCTTTCTTTTGATTGCTTTATCTATTAAACCATTGTATAATCACTGCCCTGTCCATTTGGGAGGTAGTTTTGCCTTTCAAGTGCACATAACCTGTAGAAAGTAAGTTGAACATGTGGAATAAGTAGCCTTGTGTTTAACCCAGATGATCACGTAATGACTCTAGTATCTCATTCATCCTATATTAATAAATGGAATCAAAATAATGTGAAGACAGCCTTAAAATGGATGATATATTTTTTTTAGAACTTTTAGCAAAGTACTGCTTTAGTTACTTGATGAATACTCATCAGCTGGAATATCCACAGGTGTTATTTGTTTTACTTTTATAATTTATTTATTTATTATTATCTGTGAGCAAGAAATAATACAATGTAATTTAGGCTTCATGGTAATCACCTGACAGTGCATATAATAGCAGCATTTTCCATAGATTTCAATATTAGAAAAAGCTATTATATTAAATATGATTGCTATAATTTATAAATGATACATATAGAAAATATATAAATTATATTACTTTAAACAAGATATAATTATGGTATATAATTCATATTTACATTGCTGGTGGCAAGTTGAAATGTCTGTTTAATAATATTTCCTGATAGGCTATCACCATCTTGTTGTCTTGGAGTGCCTGGAACTTCCAGGCACTCAAAGTTCATAAATAAGTAGATGAATGAACTGTTGCGTTGTAGATAAACTACCATTAGGAACATATACTATTTCCTTCCAGAAACAAACACTTGGAATTAAAAAATAATTGTTTATAGTTCCAGAATTTCCCTATACTACTAGGTGTTTGAATATACTTTAAGATGACTTAAATATGCTTTTTTTTTAGCATTTCATAATCTCTTGAAAGATGTTTCAGATAAGATTAGAAACTATTTTTCACATAAAAATGTCAAGCTGCTCCAAAGTTTTATTTTTTAATGTATAATATTTCCATTTGGAGAGTGCAAAATCATTAAACTGTTGCACTGCCTTTTGTCTAGTGCCTTGAAAATATGCTTTGTGAATAAGAGACAAATCTTGAACATTTTTTATCAAAATCATAAGACTCTAGAAACATTCTACAGAACTGCCATGAATAATATTTTCATAAACATCACATTTATGCAGTATTTTAGAAAAAAATTTTCTTCCTATTACAAAAATTGGGCAATAAAATCAAACTATTATTTTGGAATAAATTTCAGAGTACAGAATTCCAAAATATATTCTAGTCAGGTACAACAATCATTTCTTTCAGCCAGGGAGTCTATTAAACAGAAAATCTTTGCCATTGCTCACATCTTGCTTTAAGGGCTAGCAACAAAAGGATAGTTTATAACCACTTTCTCTCTGTGAAAATTGTTCTGTAGCTAAAAGTCAAAATACATCCTAAGTGTCTGAGTTTAGTGACTGATTATGGATGGATCCCCCGGTGGGGTAGTCTATGGACTGTCCATCCTTTCCTCTTAGCTCTAAAATTTGTCTCTGTAACTCCTTTCATGGGTATTTTGTTTCCTATTCAAAAGAGGAATGAAGTATCCACACGCTGGTCTTCCTTCTTGATTTTCTTGTGTTTTGCATATAGTATCTTGGGTATTCTAAGTTTCTGAGCTAATATCCACTTATCTGTGAGTGCATATCCAATGACTTCTTTTGTGATTGGGTTACATCACTAAGGATTATATCCTCCAGATACATCCATTTGCCCAAGAATTTCATAAATTCATTTTTTAATAGTAGAATAGTACTCCATTATGTAAATGTACCACATTTTCTGTATCCATTCCTCTGTGGAGGGACATCTGGGTTCTTTCCAGCTTCTGGCTATTATGAATAAGGCTGCTATGAATATAGTGGAGCATGTGTCCTTATTACCAGTTGGAACAATTTCTGGGTATATGCCTAGGAGAGGCATTGCTGGATCCTCTGGTAGTACTATTTCCAATTTTATGAGGAACTGCCAGACTGACTTCCAAAGTGGTTGTACAAGCTTGCAATCCCACCAACAATGGACGAGAGTTCCTCTTTCTCCACATCCTCTCCAGCATCTGCTGTCATCTGAATTTTTGATCTTAGCCATTCTGACTGGTGTGAGGAGGAATCTCAGTGTTGTTTTGATTTGCATTTCCCTGATGATTAAGGATGTTGAACATTTTTTCATATGTTTCTCAGCCATTTGGAATTCCTCAGTTGAGAATTCTTTGTTTAGCTCTGTATCCCATTTTTAAGTGTGGTATTCATTTTTCTGGAGTCCAACTTCTTGAGCTCTTTGTAGATGTTGGATATTAGTCCCCTATCAGATTTAGAATTGATTAAAATCCTTTCTCAATTTGTTGATGGCATTTTTGTCTTGCTGACGGTGTCTTTTGCCTTACAGAAGCTTTGCAATTTTATAAGGTCCCATTTTTCAATTATTTATCTCACTGCACAGGCCATTGCTCTTCTGTTTAGAAATTTTTGCCCTGTGCCCATATCTTTGAGGGTTTTCCCCTATTTCACTTCTATAAATTTCAGTGTCTCTGGTTTTATGTGGAGGTCTTTGATCCACTTAGACTTAAGCTTTGTACAAGGGGATAAGAATGGACCAATTCACATTCTTCTGCATGATAACAGCCAGTTCTGCCAGCACCATTTGTTGAAAATGCTGTCCTTTTCCCCCTGGATGCTTTTAGCTCCCTTGTCAAAGATCAGGTGACCATAGGTGTAGGGACCCTGATATAGCTGTATCATACCGAAGTGGATGCTCACAGTCATCTATATGATGGATCACAGGGCCCACAATGGAGACACTAGAGATACAACCCCAGGAGCTGAAGGGTTCTGCAACCTTATAAGAGGAACAACAATATGAACTTACCAGAACCCCCAGAACTCGTGTCTCAAGCTCTATATGTAGCAGAAGATGGCCTAGTAGGCCATCATTGGGAAGAAAGGCCCCTTGGTATTGCAATCTTTATATGCCCTGATACAGGGGAACACCAGGGCCAAGAAGTGGGAGTGGGTGGGCAGGGGAGCAGGGCGGGGGGAGGGGAGAGGGAACTTTCAGGATAGCATTTGAAATGTAAATTAAGAAAATATCTAATAAAAATTGAAAAAAAATACATTAAGTATCACAGCATGATACTGACTTTTCCTCCACGGATTAATGTTTTCTACTGTCTGCAAACAAATTTATTTCTATCCATTTTATAAAAAAAAACAACATTTAAGATTTTATTATTATGAGCAAGTTGACAATACACAATCCAACAGCTATGTTTGTTTAATTCCTAAGTATATTCTTAAAGTTGTGAAATATTTAAAATATAAAATACTACATAATTGCAAATATTATGATATAATTTGAAGTTAAAACTTATTAATGCACTCTAAATGGAATTAGTTTGGGTAAGTGAATAAATACATTGTGTGTATAATTATGTTTACTCCTTAACAAGAAAAATAGTTTTGTAAGGCACTGTTACCATTGTTATTAATTAAGAAATGAAAGCATTAGAATGGAACAAGCAGAAACTAGTTTAAGAACAAGACTACTATACAAGGTAATTCAAAGTAAATGTTTATCCTTCAGAAGATGACAAGCTCTGATAAATTCACTTCCTTTATTTTTATCAATAATTCTAATCATATGTTTTTTTTTTTTTTTTCTAAAATTTACTACTGCATTACAGTCTGTTATTTATTCAGATTATTTTGGGAAACTTTTCAGATTTTTTTTTTTTTAGTAGCCCATTCATTCAGTGAGCATTTGAAGGTAGCACAGCCAGTGACTATTCCCAGCAAACTTGACACAGGGTAGCTACAAAAAAAAAAAAAAAAAAAAAAAAAAAAAAAAAAAAAAAAAAAAAAAAAAAAAAGCAAAAAGGAAAAAGGAAAGACTCTAGAAAATTGAGATAAAAAAGAATTTCCCTGTCAATTTTTTTTTTATTATTTAATTAATTGGCAAGATGTTTCATGTGTTTGCAATATCCAGCAGAGAACCTGATTGTAATTAAGCTGCTTCCAGCAATAAATAAGTAGTCACTTTTTTAGACATTCCTGTGATAAGGAGATTTCCAAGTTTGTCAAAGTGTCTAACTTTGAAGCAAAACTTTAAGGACTGATTTGTGGCTAAAGATAATGTATTTCATTTTGTTATCTTATACAATAATAAAAATATAACTGTTGTTATACACAATATATCATAAAACAAGTGAATAAACACAATTTCATTAGTCAGTGTACTTACATATTATTCTTATACTGCTTTTGTATTTTTTTATTTTCGTTTTTGTTTTTTACTCAGATCTACTCTTTCTATTTTTTTTTTTAATAGCAACCAATATTTATCTGATAACACGTAGGCACAAAAGAAATATACAAATATTTTCAGGGTCTTTAGGATAGGAATAATTTAAAGATATCTAAATATGTATAGTTTTGAATCACTAAATATATATGATGGTTGAGAATTTAAAATAAATTGAAAATTGTTTTAAGTTTAAACAAAAAATATGACTATCAAGGCCTAACAGAAAATAGACCAAGTACCTCATTTATATTTCTTTTACATAGAACACATGAAGTATTTTACACATGTTATATTAAATGAGAACATAATCCTATGAGGAATTTCATAAACTTTTTAGTTGTTATTTCCTTTTATTAGAGAGAATATGAATATATATATATATATATATATATATATATATATATATATATATATCACTGAATTTTCAACAGATTTTGCACAGTGGTGTTCTAAAGAGAAAGCCATTGAATGAACTGAGAGGATGAAGATGATGATGAATATGAGAGAGAGAGAGAGAGAGAGAGAGAGACAGAGAGAGAGAGACAGAGAGAGAGAGATAGCACAAGCGAGTGCCTGAAGGTTTTGCCACTGTCATTAGTATAGCAAGTTGTTTGCAATTGGTAATTTAAGCAAAAGTTAACTTTAAAAGTATTGATATTCAAAATTTAAATGACCTTAAAATATTCAATCTCGGATTTAAATACCTCTTAAAGGCCACATAGTTGGGCTAATTATAACAAAGTTTCCAATGCAATATTATTTTCTTTTTCAATTTAATGTGTACCTTTCCTTTTTTTTTTTTTTTTTTTTTTTTTTTTTTTTTTTTTTTTTTTTTTTTTTTTTTTTTTTTTTTTTTTTTTTTTTTTTTTTTTTTTTTTTTTTTTTTTTTTTTTTTTTTTTTTTTTTTTTTTTTTTTTTTTTTTAGCATTTTGTATTGAATCAGCACAGCTTTGCATTCCTATTTTCTGTAAAAGAGACTCAGCAGTTTGTGAGCTTTGCTTACTTAAATCTATTAAATGTAGGGCAAATATGTATTTGTTACCAGAGAAGCAATGACACAATGTCATTAATTTTGCTAAAAGAAACTTTCTGATATTGTCATCTAATTTCACATTAATTGCGTTAAGCATGATATATGATCCCACAGCATTAATCCTATAATGATTGTTCTTTTTTGTTTTCCTCCTACCATGCATTCAAAATACTCCTTACTGCACTGCTTGTTAACATAGAAACTATGATGGAATATATTAGAACTGCCTACTCAGCACAGCTAGCTAATGTAGATGCATCTAAATATGCATAAATTGTACATTAGGAAACTAATATTTTATTTCAGATACCCATTTCTTAATTACATTAAATTTTCTTTTCTTCTGTGATATCATCTGTAAGCATAATTTTAAGAATGTGCCTTTGACAGATATATATATATATATATATATATATATATATATATATATATATATATATATATTAATGATGGTTGGATGGTAAAGTATTAAACCTAGAAAATCACCACATAACTAACTGTGAACATTTAACATATAATAATGCTTTTGATAACTGTCAAATGAATGAAAAATAAGCTGCATGTATGATACATGAACCTAGATGTTGAGGGTACATAATAGCCATAGATTTTTATTGCTCACCTAATATTTGGTGTGATTTATAGATTTTGATGTGTTAATGATGGTATCTTGGAATGAAGGGAATTTCAACTGATAAATTAGATACCTCAACTGTGCCACATGTGTCATCCAAAAATAAGAATGTATGCTATGATTTTTTTCATTATTCTCCTTAGTGTTTGAGACTCCTAGTATTTTATAAGCTCACTGACATTTTACATGTTGCCCCTTTAATTTTGGTGATTTCAGTAGACAAAACATCTCAGGATTATTTACTATTATCTCTTTCTGATGAAGTTTCTTTTTTTTTTTTTTTTTTTTTTTTTGAGACAGGGTTTCTCTGTGTCTCTGTGCAGCCCTGGCTGTCCTAGAACTCACTTTGTAGACCAGGCTGGCCTCAAACTCAGAAATCCACCTGCCTCCGCCTCCCAAGTGCTAGGATTAAAGGCGTGCACCACCACGCCTGACTTCTGATGAAGTTTCTATTTAATTATTTTCACATTTCTTCATTGAATAAAATTTTCACATAACAACATCAAATGACTTTTTATGTTACATTATTTCATTTAGATATTCCAGTTTTCTAGATATCATTGAATTTCTTTTATGCTGATATTTAAGCCAACACTCTAATTTTAGAGCTATTAGTTTAAAATATTTTCTTTGATAATATTTGTTTATGTGTGTATGGGCACAGCTTATGTGACTGTCACATGAATTCACTTTATGGTAATCATTACTGAAATTTAATACTTTTATATATGTAGTATATTTGATTGTGTATGTGTGTGTTTGTGTGTGTATCTGTACTTTAGATGAGTAGTCATTGATTTCAAACAAAATCTTATGTCTTATTCACAGTATTCCCATGATATTTGTTAAAAGATATTCCTTACACATTGTCTTGCCTTGGGAGGTTTATCAAATATATTAACGACAGTACAGAGTAATACTGTATTAATACTGCACTTCAACTTAATTCAGCACCTTCCAGTCATATGCACACAATCTTGAAAGCAAACAAATTATATTCTGAAGTGTAGTGTTTTGATAAACTAGGATGTAAAATATGTAGATACATTAAACACATTTTCAGTTTATACTTTTAAATTATATTTTATTAGAAAGTAACTCTAAGATGAACTTAATAGAATTTCTATATTTCTATAAGTTCAAATATTATTTAATTACTTGAGGCAATGTATTCATCTCATGGAAATCCTTACCAAGTATATATTAGTAAGGTTCTTAAAGTACTTTATTTAAGTTGATATCAACTGCCATTAAATTTTGTTTTCTAGCTATTTTTTTTTCAATTTTTTATTAGATATTTTCTTAAATTACATTTCAAATGCTATCCTGAAAGTTCCCTCCCCCTTCCTCCACCTGCTCCCCTGCCCACCCACTCCCATTTCTTGGCCCTGGCATTCCCCTGTATTGGGGTATATAAAGATTGCAATACCAAGGGGCCTCTCCTCCCAATGATGGCCGACTAGGCCATCATCTGCTACATATGGAGCTAGAGACATGAGTTCTGGGGGTTCTGGTTAGTTCATATTGTTGTTCCTCTTCTAAGGGTTGCAGACCAATTCAACTGGTGTTCTATCTCTAGCTTCGCCATTGTGGGCCCTGTGTTCCATCATATAGGTGACTCTGAGTATCCACCTCTGTAGGAGACAGCTATATCACGGTCCCTTCATTAAACACTTGCAGTCCTATGCAATAGTGTCTGAGTTTAGTGACTGATTATGGGATGGATCCCCCAGTGGGGTAGTCTCTGTATGGTCCATCCTTTCATCTTAGCTCTAAACTTTGTCTCTGTAACTCCTTTTATGGGTATTTTGTTTCTTATTCAAAGGAAGAATGAGGTCTTCCTTCTTGATTTTCTTATGTTTTGCAAATTGTATCTTGGGTATTATAAGTTTCTGGGCTAATATCTATTTATCAGTGAGTGCATATCCAATGACTTCTTTTGTGATTGGGTTGCCTCACTAAGGATTATATCCTCCAGATACATCCATTTGCCCAAGAATTTCATAAATTCATTTTTTTAATAGCACAATAGTACTCCACTGTGTAAGTGTACCACATTTTCTGTATCCATTCCTCTGTTGAGGGACATCTGGGTTCTTTCCAGCTTCTGACTATTATAAATAAGGCTGCTATGAATATAGTGGAGCATATGTCCTTTTTACCAGTTGGAACATCTTCTGGGTATATGCCCAGGAGAGATATTGCTGGATCCTCCAGTAGTACTATGTCCAATTTTCTAAGAAAATGCCATTCTGACTTCTAGAGTGGTTGTACAAGTTTGCATTCCCACCATCAATGGAGGAGTGTTTTTTACCATGCTTCATTCTCCGTGACAATTTGATCACAAGAGCTATAGTTCAAAACTCTCTTACTTATAAAATAACAATCAAAGCCTTACTTACAAAAAGAAAACAAATTTCTATGTTTTTTCTACATAAGATGTTAAAAAAAAAAAAAAAAAAAAAAAAAAAAAAAAAAATAAAAAAAAAAAAAAAAAAAAAAAAAAATATATATATATATATATATATATATATATATATATATATATATATATATATATATATATATATATAGTCAAAAGTGTTAAAAAAAAAACTTCTCCTTGAATGTATTTTTAAAAATCCAATAAAACTTAGAATACACTTTAAATTAATCAAGGCAGGTATTCATTTAATGAACACATTACTACATATAACATTCTGTTCCTCGAGTATGCAGTCCCCTGGTTGCTTTATGTTTCACAAAAATGCACAGATTTTGTTATGTAGAAGATTGTTTTGACACATTTTCTAAACATAAAACTTGACAGGGTTTTTATAGTCCATAATTTTTAGATGTGGGAATCATATACTAAAGAACCTATGTCCTGTGTCAGAGTGAGGATTTTATGTAATTTCATATAGAAGTAATTTACTATTAATGATGTTATAAATGATGAATCAAATCTAAATGATTTCCCTATTGGAGACAATTTAAATTATTTTTAATTGCTAAACAAGTTTAGAGCCAAAGAACATAGTTCAATATAATGGGTAATGTTAGACTTATAAAAAGCTATTAAATAAAAGTAAATGTAAGAGGTTGGAGAGATGGCCCAGTGGTTAAGAGCAATGACTGTTCTCCCAGAGGTCCTGAGTTCAATTCCTAGCAAGCACATGGTGGCTCACAACCATCTGTAATGAAATCTGATGCACTCTTCTGTTGTATCTAAAGACAGCTACAATGTACATCTTAGAGCTTCAGAATACACTAGGTAAATAAATAATTAAAAATAAAAGGAAATGTAATATAAGGTTGCTATAATACATAATCTATTATAAGAAAATTATCCTGATATGCATGACTATTAGATTCTTTTAATATAGTTTAGTAGTAGAATGCAATCATAGGGTACATAATGCCTATTGTCAAATGTCTTGAACTACCACTACTAATTATAATCATAATGACCATAAGAATAAAATAAAAATTGGTGGTAGTATTTTTCTGTCAAATATCGAAACCTGAAATAAATGATCATTAATATATTCAGATATTCATAATTCTGTTATATTGGTCTTGCAATAAAGATTGATGCTGAAGTTTAAATTTAAGTCTCTGAATGAATTTCCATATTCATATTACAGATTTTATTTATGTAGTATATATTTATATACTTTTTCCTTTTTTATTGAAAATAGATTTTTCTCTCCTATAATATATTCAACCACAGTTTTTCCTCTCTTCATTACTCTAAGGTTTCTCTCATTTCCTATTACATCCAGATTCCCTCTCCTTCCATTTTCCATTAGTAAAAATCAGGACTCCTACATCATTTTATTAATTTTATGATATAAATAAATAATTGAATGTCAATTCTAGTTTTCAACCACGCTCCTTTTAAGGGGAAAACAGAGATTTTGATGATACTTAATCATGCAAAAAATCTACCACTTATTTGCTTAAAATATATAGTATTATATTGGGACACAAAAATACCACTGAGTTATTTTAAAAGGTATTATTTTTATACCTTATATTTTAAAATCACATACATAATAGTTGTATGAAAAATACAATTTTCTCATATTGGTGTTATAGGATAGACAGCAATGTACTTGATAAAAATAAGATATTGATTTTAAAATATCATAAATATAATTAAAATTAATTCTAATACATGTTAAATATGCAGAGTTCCCTTTTACTGCTCAAAGAAAATCTTTGCTTAAAGGTGTTATAATAGGCAGTAATCTCTATATATATTGAATCTGGGTTTTCTGTTTGATGATGAACATGGAACCCCTTCTAATACAATGGTCTCTGCAATAAACTTACTGTATGCTCAAACCATCTCATCCAGGGGATTTTGATTTGATATTTGTGCAGAGCAATTGCCTACACAAAGCCTATCTTTTTTTATTGTTCTATTTCATATGTAATGCCCTACTTAGACAGAATCGAGTAGCACAAGTGAAAGAGATTCAGTTCACTGGGTTCTTGGCTTTGTTGTAAAGTACCATAGATGTACAATAATTATATACAGCTCTACATTGCTTCTGATGGTTAGCAATTTTGACAAGTGATATATATTATTGATTTCAAAGCAATTTAGAACTCGTCCTACCTCAAATTTGAGTAGCTATGCGTACTGTAATTGCTTTGGTAATGTGTCTGTGTTATATATAAATGCTTAGCAATGGCTTTCCAGTTAATAAAAAAAAAAAAAAATCACTGTTTGGACTACTGCATTTTTTTAGCACTTCCTCTTATAAATGCATCTGCAATAGCAAGAAATGACATCCATGAAATTAGAAAAAGCATGATGTGACTAGTACTATATACTCAGAATTTGCATGGGAGAATTTAGCTAAAACAAAACAAAATGAAATTGAAAAAGATTTAGTATTTTCATTTCATCAAGACTTAAGCAGTACACACATATAATAACACATTTATCTCATTATTTTGTTTTCCTTAAGGATGTTTTTAAATTATTTTACTTCTATGACAGATACTGATATAAAGTCAATCTTCAATAATATATTTCTACATGAATAAAATTTATGCTAATATTAATGCTTAAATTCAATGAATGTCCAAATCTTTTGTTATTAAATTTTTCAAGGTACTAACTCCTTTGTGTCACATAATAATGATAAATATTTTCTATAGGAGAAAAATAGTTCTAATAATTATCAATGAGTAGTCATAAAATTTTATTCAGAAAGTATACATGTTTTAATTTTATTAAAGTGACACTTTCATCAATCTACTGTAGTTTCATTTACACAAAATTATATGTCCTTCCAGTGTGCTGCTATTTATAATAAGGAATAAAATTTATGGATTTAATGGTTACTATATTTCTAATAATAAAGATTATTGTGTAATATTAATAAAACCTCATTTAAATGTATTTTAAAGGTTCTTCATAATCTTTACCAACTGTATTATTTTAATTGGTTTAAAGGAGCTAATGATGTTCTTTTCCATAATTTAAGCTATAACTATATATTACAACAAATGATATAAGTTTACATTTTTAAATATCAGAATATTTTTAGCCACAGAATTTCCTAAAACATGCCGATTATAAGAGTTTCATCCTGACAAAAAGAGACAATTAGTTTGCTGAATTGCTGCAGGAAATGTCATCAATGGCTGGAAATTGATGATTCAATACATTATTATGCTGGCAACTCTACTTAACATGAACATTAAAATTATCACTTTCCTGTCATTTAAACCTGCACCTGCATTTCTTTCTCTCTCATTTTTTTTCTGAAGCTTCTTAACCTTGGTAATATTTAAAGTTATAGCTTCTAATCTTTACTCCTATTATTATCTGAATATGAGGTGATATAGTAATCCTTAAAATATGTGAGAAGCATTTCCTATAATCATGAGGTTAGATTAAACACAAGGAATGTTGTCTGGGATCCTTTAAACTAGGCAACAATGGATATTCTCAGTGGAGATAAATAATTTTATGATAGCTCAGAAATTAAGCAGCCTATCAAATCGTGTATAAAATAGAGGAATACTTTTTTAAACTGAAAATGATCTTTTTAAGTAAAACATTTTTTTTCCTGAGTATACATTGGATAAACAAGTATTTAATTAGGCTTAGTTTTAGAGAGTTGTGAGAATCTTGAAAAAAATAAAAGTCATGATTTTGGGGTCAGAATTTTATCCATTGTGAGACTCGGTAATAATAAGTTTTGTGTGTTGATTCAGGATTAAATCAAGCTGAAGCACAGATAAAGTATGATTAAAGACATATTGTTATAGGTTTTAATATTCAGACTAAACTGCCTGGGACATTTACTTAAGCAAATGCGAAGATCCATCCTGTTTTGCTATTTTGTGTGGGTTTTTTCTCATGATGATTATATAGTTAATTGTTGTAATAAAAATAGATTCACCAGAAAACACTATTATATACCTACATAGACTTTTACAAAAAAAATGTTTACATAAAATTGTACTTTGTATAATTGACAGTGTATAAATGTGAAATAGAGACAAAGGGAAAGCACATGTGGTAAGAGTACCTGCTGTCAATCCTGATGGCATGAGCTGATTCCTGTAAAGTGAAAGGAAGGAACTAACTCTCTAAATTGTTCTCCAATCTCTACCCACATATGTACTCCTCACACAATAAATAACTAGTGAAAATTAAGTCATAGACATGGAAAGTCAAGTCCTCTGTGTAGTGATTGGAATTATTGGCTAAAGGACGTGAGAAATAACTTTTGGGTACGAGAACTTTGCCAACACATTTACAGTTCAAATCATTTTTTCAATTATATAAATGACCAAATGCTGGTAGAAAAACTATAAACAAATGCATTATTTTACCTTTTTGTATTTACAAGTGCAATTAATCAAATTTCTATTACTAACTATAAAATTCATTAGTTGTAGTATTCAATTCAGTTTAAATGTCAGATATAGCTACAGTAACCTCATATTAAGAAAAGAAGTGTCTAGGAAAATAAGTCTACTAGTATATGTCTGTCTTGCAGTCCTACATTAACCCAAAGAGCTAGGCATAGTGGGCTCTTTGAAATCCCAGTGCTATTTGGGCTGTGAGTGGAGGATCATTGACATTTCTTGCCAAGACAGTCTAGTATACTGAGATATGAATCCCAGTTATGGCTTAGTGTTAAAAGAAGATGTATCATATTGCTTATGTCAAGAAAATTCTCCTTACATCTCCACACAGGTGCATAAACATATACCCGGAGGAGCACGCATATTCAAACACAAACATCTACATCCGCACAAATGTATAAATAAATGTAAAAGTAGCTAAGCTCAGGGAAAGAAAATGTTTCTGAGTTCATACAACTTTGCATAGCTGAATTGAACATAAAATATCTCAGTATACTTTCTGGTAATGTGAGATCACCCTTTTAGCCAGCTCTTCTGATATGGCATATATTTTTGTCATTTTTTCCATTTTAATTTTAGTTACTTCCACTGAATGTGTATGTTTGTGATTCCTTAAATTATTTTAGTAACTTTATAATTTGGAAAAACATATCTCACAACTAATAACAAAGCAAAGTGTATTATGGATGTTTTTCTCTTATCTGAAATAAATATACATCCAATTTTTTTCTTAAGCAGGATTAGGTGCAAAACTCTTAAACATTTTCTCCCTCAGAGCATAATATAATATTTATGCCCCTATTCTTTCTTGTAGAAGTCTATTAGGATATATATATATATATATATATATATATATATATATATATATATATATATATATATATATTCAATCTTGCTGGGATTGGTGGTGCAAGCCTTTAATCCCATCACTCAGGAGGCAGAGGCAGGCAGATTTCTGAGTTCGAGGCCAGCCTGGTCTACAAAGTGAGTTCCAGGACAGCCAGGGCTACACAGAGAAACCCTGTCTCAAAAACCAAACCAAACCAAACCAAAACTAAACAAAAGAATAGAATAATACATTTTCTAACATTTATATGTCAATAAAGCACTATATTGATAATTTTATTCAGAATGATAGTAAAAGGATGAATGAATTAGACAATTATTTACTGTTCTAAATGTTGTTATCCACAGTATTGCTCACAACACATGCATACTTGAACACTAGAGATTGCTAATTGTTTAGGGAAAATGTTAACATTCTTGAATTAAATTGTAATTCAGGCATCAAATCTTATATGGCAACCAAATCTCATATAATTTTATTACAAATAATCCATTTTCTAAAATGATTTTAGTTAATTTCATACATAAATTACCAGATTATTTTGCATAAGATTGTGCCTTTTGATTTTGTTGCTGCAACAGAAAAGTATATTTTGTCCTCATATTTCACACCAGTTTTGACTGCTTTAAATGAGACAACAATTTGTGTTAAATATCAGTTGCATCAATTTCCATCATTTAGCACCCTGAATGTAAAGTTATCACAAACTTCCTGTAAATAGAAGATGAATTATTGAGTCATGATCCCCATCTATAAATCTGTTAGAGGGAGAAAATTATGTTCATGTAAAACTAATATTAATTTCATTGGCCGTGTTTCATAGCAATTTGGCATGAACAGACAGAAATAGACAGTTGAATTTTGTTATAGAAACTAAACTCTGGTCTATTTAATATATGAATAAGTATGTACAAATAAAATGCCAACTATGCAAAATTGTACCAGTTCCAAACTGACATATTTTGTAACAATTTCAAACAACAGCAAGAACTTTTCTTGATTACAATAAGCATGCAGTTATTTCTTAAAATAATTCTGTTACCCATATTCTCTTATATAAATTAAATAAAATTAAAGAACAATTTCTAAATTAATCTTAATTTATATACATCTAAGCACATAGTTACTGTTGGTTTAGTGCTGAATTCTGAACTGAGCAGTAGATGAGTGATAAACCAACAGATTTGCTTAGAAAAACATCAGTTTATTATTTCCAATAAGTCTTAATTTTCACTTAAAGAAATGACAGTGAAGGAAAATTCTAGAATTATATCTAGAATAGTTTAAAAAACATCTCACGATATGATTACAGCCACTAACTTTCATTCTGAAATTCTGTTTTATAAAACTCCCCACGTGATTAATAGTATACCTACAAAGTCTTTGGTACTCTATACATTAACATAGGACATTCATTTTTGCATGGTTTGCTTATTATATCATGATGAAATAAAATATCTTTGTTATTCTGTCTTTGGTTTCTTCATTTTTATAAAACTGTTTTTATAGTTGCTAAGAAAAACATAAGTCTTTCTTTTTAGTGTCCCAATCAATTAAGGAATACTATTATATTGCTTTCAAATACCTCGTGTTAAGTCATCATATCATAAGACTTAACTAGTTATTTGTATCTTGATATGAGCTCTAAATGCTTACTTGCCTATAGATTAACTACTGTTTTGTGGCATTCTAGAATAAAGATGAGAAGACAATCTCTCTATTTTTCTCTCTTCTCTTCCTTTTCTATCCCTTTAATTTCCTATTCTGATTCTTATCAAAAAATTGTTTTACTGATCTAATTTCTTTATATGTTCCTTATAGCATTTTAGTTTGTTAGAAGTAGTTGATAACATGTCTATGCAAATCATACCATGCACAAATAAACATTTTTAGTGATAAGAATTGTTTATGTCACATATCATTTATTTCCAAAGGATGTAGTAGACAAATGTTATATGGATAACTTATATTTTTACTTTTTGGCATGATGAATATTTTCTTCGCTTTGACTTATCAATAATTTTAAAATCTATGTCTTCTGAAGATATCTTGCAATTCAAGACTTTAAGACTCAATTGGATACAGAAGTTAGGACATTTTTTTCTAAACAAATGTTTTGATATACTTGAAATACAGTCAATGTAAAATTATAAAAGGATAGATCATTTTAATAAAATGGTCCACTCAATATTGGATAGGAAAGTTTGAAAAAAAAAAACTCCTCTTATTTTATTGTCAAAAGTGTTTTTTTTTAAAGAGAATAGTCAAAGGTAATGTGATTTAGTACATTAAGACATGCACAATTCTTCAAAATATCTAAAGAAAGATAAATGTGAAAAAAATGAAAAAATGTCACTAGAAAATTTGGAGGAGAGTGTAATGAAACTACTTTTATTGTACTTTTTAAACTAATTTCACACTTCTGGATGGAAGTTACCAAGGTGACATTATCAGTCCATGCTCTTGAAACTGATAATGAGGTTTATGGGAAACAGAGCTAACCTAAGTATTGAAGGAGCACGTTAAATTCAACTTTCAGTAAATTACATACATCAGTGGTACATGGATGCAAGTGAGAATCAGAAAATGTAGAAAATTCAAATAGAAAATGCATAAGAACACTGGAGATCTCAAACTGAAATAATCATAAGCTTAAAGCAAAAATAAAGATTACAAAAGAAAGGCTAGGCTGCCTTAAAGAGTTTCTCAACGTGGAGCTATGGGAGGTCTGGAGAAGAAGTATGAACGAGGCTCTGCCACCAATTATATCACCCGAAACAAGGCCAGGAAGAAGCTGCAGCTGAGCCTGCCTGACTTCAGGCGGCTGTGCATCCTGAAAGGTATATATCCTCATGAATCCAAGCATAAGAAGAAAGTTAACAAGGGTTCCACAGCACATTTACCGATGCTCTGCGGGACCTCGATGATGCCCTGTCAATGTGCTTCCTCTTCTCCACCTTCCCTTGGACCGGCAAGTGTCACGTGCAGACCATTCAGTTGTGCCTCCGGCTCACTGTGGAGTTCCTGCACTATGTCATCACTGCCCGAGTCCTGCGCAAGGTCTTCCTGTCCATTAAAGGCATTTATTATCAGGCTGAGGTGCTGGGTCAGCCCATCGTATGGATTGCACCCTATGCTTTCTCCCATGATCATCCAACAGATGTGGACTACAGGGTCATGGCCACCTTCACTGAGTTTTATACCACGCTCCTGGGCTTTGTCAACTTCCACCTCTACCAGTCACTCAACCTTCACTACCCACCAAAGCATGAAGGTCAAGCCCAAACAGAGACAAAGATCAGCGAGGACACATATGCATTGGACTCTGAAAGCTCTATGGAGAAACTGGCTGCCCTCAGTGCCAGCCTTGCCGAGTGGTGGTGCCTGCTATAGAGAGGCTGAGGCTGATGAATTCCCTACTGATGGGAGGTGACAGCACAGGAGAAAGATCGGAGGAAAGAGCTGGAGGCACAGGAAAAGCACAAGAAACTCTTTGAAGGCTTGAATTTCTTCCTGAACCGAGAGGTGCCCTGTGAAGCATTGGCCTTCATCATCAGGAGTTTTGGTGGGGATGTATCCTGGGACAAGTCTCTGTGTATCAGAGCCACCTATGACGTCACAGACTCTTACATCACTCACCAGATTGTTGACCGGCTGGGGCAGCAAACCCCCATCATTGGCAGGTACTATGTACAGCCCCAGTGGGTCTTTGACTGTGTGAATGCCCGGCTCCTCCTCCCTGGGGCAGAATACTTCCCCCGGGATGCAGCTGCCCCCACATCTTTCACCCTTCGTATCT
>LR753312.1:746080-784971 GCA_902729485.2 Mus minutoides
TCGAAGGAGGAGGAAGAGGAGGAGGAGGAGGAGGAGGAGGAGGAGGAGGAGGAGGAGGCGCACCTGTCAGCCTTGGAGCAGCACAGGCTGGAACGGAAAAAAACCCAGGTTATGGCCAGCACTGTGAAGCTGGAAGACAAGCAGCGGCTGGCCAGGAGGAAGAAAGTGAGGCCAAGCGCTTGGCCATCATGATGATGAAAAAGCGAGAGAAGTACCTTTACCAAAAGATCATGTTTGGCAAGCGGCGCAAAATCCGAGAGGCCAACAAGCTGGCAGAGAAGAGGAAATCCCATGATGATGCTGTGAGGTCTGAGGAAAAGGCCAAGAGGACAAGGCCCGTGTGAGTTCCAGACGTCCCTCACTGAGATTTGGACTTGGCAGAAGCAAGCTGGTAAAACAGACGTACACACCAGACAGCACTCTCATACTGTGGTGTGTGGCCAGCCCCAGCCGCCTGTGTGGTTCATGCTAGTGCCTGAGCAAAGAGGCCTCGACCCAGCGCAGTTCTTCATCCAGGAGTCCATCTGACATTCTCATTTTCCTTGATTTACCACAGCCTCCTACATAGCTGTGCCGATCCTGTGCTCAGGATGCTGTCGTGGAGTGAGGGTGGGGAGCTTTTGTTATTAAATGGTTGGATCTTTATAGCCAAAAAAAAAAAAAAAAGAAAGGCTAGCACATGTCTTCAAATAATGGCTTTAGCATATCCTTCAAACCTGACACAATGCATTTTTTTAGTTTATTATAGTATGGACAGTTAAACCATGCAAACTAAATGTTAAGGTCTAGAGAATAAGCACTTTGTTTTACAAAGCATGGAAAATTATGAATTTATTTACATCAATTATTAAGGATGATAGTTTTCCAGTAGTTATTAAATGTTCTTAGCCACCACAAAATAAATCAAAGAAATTCAGTTCCAGCATAAAGGAACATAAAACTTACAAAATATTTAAAGTGCCATTTAATCATTCCAGAAGAAGAAAGGTAGGTATTATATATCTGCCAGTTCCTGGAAAACTTGCCACAGCCTAATATAACGTTCACCTTACAGAAAAAGTCAGATTCTGAAAAATGGCTATAATGTGCAAGCTAAAATTTTGGATGAATGACTAAATAGTCTAATGGTATATAGCATACAAATGCTAGACACTAAAAGTTCAAACTTCTGAGAAATATGTAGTCCACCTTTTGGATTCTTTGTGGGTTCTTTTTTCTTCTACCCATTTCAACTCCCATATGGTAAGAGTGAAAAACAGGGGATGAGGTGTTGTCATCATTGGAATACATTCTGCTGATTAGGTATGTTGAATTTTTTGCAGTCAGAATATCTAATTTCTTCTTTTAGATTTTTCTTTGCACACAAATACTTAACAAACCACCCACACCATCTTATGGATCCCTGGAATTTATACATCCTTTAAAGAGTCTCCGGAATTCCAAATGTTACATACTTGCCAAAACCATCTGTAGTTGTCACAATAATGCCCCTCCTAGAGCATCAGGCAGCCATGAACAACCTGAAGCAGGGCTATACCCCACACTTGGGGTTAAAACGAAAACACATTCTTACAATATATCTGTGTTTTTAAACAAACTGAAAGTTTCACTGTAGAAATGTTTTGCATTTGGCTGAATGATGAACATATTCTCAGCTGGAAAGGCACCATTATACCCATCTTTGGGGATGCATCCCATAGGTGTACATATCCAACTCCATGATATGATAGCATCTTAAATATATAAAGTTGCATCTTGTTAAAAGATACTGCAAACTCTCCACTTAAAAGTCAGAGTTAACAGCAGAAAACTAGTGTAATGGCAAAATAAGATAATGAGTCCAGAATGCCCATTTGTTTATTTATTGTCGTTATTTTTTTCACAGAAATGAACAGGAACATAATAAGCTTAGAAAAATGAAAGAAAATGAGCAAGGACATCGACTTATGCTACTTTTTGCCTGTTACTTAGCTTTCTAGAAATGTATGATTCATCTAAGAAATTAACTGCTCAGATTGTGTCTTAACAGAGCTGAACAGTTTCAGAGATTCTTTTCACTTGATGCCTTATCGTTCATTGTAATAGATTTGACTGGGACTTTAAAATCCTCACTGAAAATGCCACAGGACTTAATGGATTAGATAAATCACAGGCTTGTAGATATTTTCAGGCAATGTGCTGAGTTGTTTGAAAAGTAAATCTTCATTAATCTTCTAAGTTAACTTTATTCCATTATTACATCAGCCAGAGCATACATTCTCTTCAATGTGCAAAATAGTAGGGAATACACTTTCAAGAATGAGAACCAGTTCAAAATGTGAAAAGTATATCCATTTTTAAAATTAACCTCTATGTATTTGTGCATAAAATCATATGCAATTCCACCATTCAAACTGCCTATACATTAATTTCATGATTTAAAACATCCAAATGTTTCTTTTGTACAAGGCCAAGGGTATTTTGATGAAGACTGACTAAAATACATTTCTCTTTTTCAAAATATTACTAGTAATAGATATGATAGCACCAAACCTATCTATAACTATAAAACAGTAGTTTTATAAAGAAAAAATAGATTCTTTGTATACATACATTAATGAATCATTGAATAGATCAAGTGTCTGCCATAGTATATAATATTTTCATGGCTCTATAATACAAAAGTGTATATTAGATTATTACACTTCCTTTTATATTGGAATAATATCATGACTATAAAAAATAGGTGTTTTAAATTTTAAATTGCAAAGCAGTGACTCTTAATCCAAAGTTAATTTGGAGCATGGTGACCAATTCTTAGTTTTAGTAGTAGTAGTAGCATTAGTAGTAGCTGTTATTATTATTTGTTTGCTTTTGTATGTTTTTTAGACATTCTTATAAAACCATATCTGCCATTAAAAGGCAGAGGTTAAGAACTCAGAATAATATCCCATTCTTATTCTAACACACACACACACACACACACACACACACACACACACACACACACAATTCTTTAAAACAATAATCAAAAATAAAGTTGATAATAATATCTTCAACCTGAGAAGACCTATTTCTTAGTACACAGTAAAACATGACAAGTCAGCTGAATCATTAGGCGATTTTTATGTTTGTTTTGATTTAGCAATATGATTTTTCCATTTTTGTCTGTCTATATAAAATTTACAAGTCTTTTTTATGTGTTACTGTACTAGAATATTAAAAAACCTCCTCACATTGTAATGTTGAGATGTTAAATATTATCTATTAAAAAAAACTAAAATCTCCATAATAACTTTATTAAACCACTTCTGGTAGGTGACTTTAAATTGTAGATAAGTGTTGAATGTTATGACATTCATCAAACTGTCATTTATAGGTTTGCAGATAACTTTCATACATATATACACATGCATACATACAGATATAGTTTTCATATTAGCCATGTATGTGATATATGTATGTTATTTAATAAATCATTATTATGCAAATACACCAAACACATTTTTTTCTATATTTGACAGTACTTAAGTGTTTTGGTTTAGTTACCATTCACTACTTATATAACTTGCTTTTGATCCATGCCTTTCCTTTTAGGGAGACTTCAATTGTCTTGGAGAACTGTCATAAGCTTTGGATGAATGAGTGACTTGAGGACCTCTCTTTCATCTCTTCAATCCTTATTTTAAAGATAGCAATTCTAAAATTCAGAAGTACAGTCTTTGAAGAGAAACAATTTTAAATCTGTTTTATAAGGAGGGGTAACACTAGGTAGAACGAAAATGCTAAATTTCTATCTGCAATAAAATCACCTTTTCGATTTTCACATTAACAAAGACAAAGAACAGTATCTAAATTTTGTAGTGTATTTTGAATGTACAAGAGTATATATTATTGAGTAAACTGGCATGGCTATAGTTTTATAAATTATGCTTATTGTTTATGTTAATTGATTTTACTTCCCCAGTAGTCTATTATTATGATGATGATGATGATGATGATGATGATGATGATGATGATGATGTAGATTTAGAGGTATGCATACTGAAAACATAAATTTATGTTACCAAAATTTATCATTTTCTTAGAATATCACTCATGTTATTAAAGGTATCCTAATTATCTAAATCATCTAAAATTTGGATATTGGATAATATACCAAAATTTATCATTTTCTTAGAATACCACTCATGTTATTAAAGGTGTCTTAATTATCTAAATCATTTAAAATTTGGATATTGGCAAAGACAAAATGAATTCAGGTCTTTTGGGAAATGTATATTTTGAGATTTATAAACTATAATCTTGAAATTGCTCAATTAAATTGTTTAACAGTCAGGCTGGGATTATTATGTCTTTCTCGATACATGGCCTATGTTATAGACACTATATTGTTTAGCTTTTTCAATAATTTATTTATTTTTGGCTTTCATTTTCATTTAATAAGAGTAGGGAAGTGCTTCTTTAGTATACACAGATATTTACAAGTTTTGACTATCCATACTGCACCCATCTTAGTATTAGCTACTGCTGTAGGTCTCCTGGATTAATACTTTCTTGATAGATGTTACAACAGTTCTATTGTTTATTTACTTACACAGAGTAAAACATGAGCATTGATGTTTTTAATTCTTTGTGTATTTTCATACTCAGAATAATTGTTGAAATATTTATAATGTTCAAAAATACTGTGTACTAAATAATGGGCTTTGCATCTTTTCTATAATTTCATTTACGTTGATTTTACTTCATCAGTCTGCTCCAGTTACACTGGCCCTTTTTTGCTTTTGGGAAAACATACCCACCCTATCAAACATTAAGAAATTTCGCTTTGCTAAATTCTATTTAATTTTCCAAATCTTATATGCCAGCCAAATTTTCTGAGGTTTTCATTCCTGGTCAATGTATTGCTACTTTTCTATCTTTAATTAAACTCAGGTATATTTTTGAACATCTTTGTATAAAACACTAACCTACTCTCCACATATTTCTAACACTCTTCTTCAAGTTTATAGTTCAGAATTTACACTATAAACTATGGACTAAATTTTGTTCATTTATATTTTTATTTATTTATTCACTTTGCATCCTAATTACAGTCCTCTCCTCCCAGACTCATCCTCACACTCCTATGCCTCCATTATACCTTCTTCTAAGAAAAGAACAAGCTCTCTTTGGTAACCATCCACCCTGACACATCAAGTTTCAACAGGACTAAATATATTCTCTTTTATTAAACCCAGACTAGGCAGCCTAGCTAGAGGACCAAGATGCATAGGCAGGCGATAGAGTCAGAGACAGCCTCAGCTCCAGTTCTTAGCAGACCCACATGAAGACCATACTGTACATCTGTTCAATAGGTGTAGAGGTCCATCCCAGTTATACAACTTTGTTGCTGTTTCATTCTCTGTGAGTCCATATGGAAACATATTGGTTTACTCTGTAGGTCTTCTTGTGGTATCCTTGAACCATGTAGCTCTCTCAACACTTTTGCCCATTATTCCACAAGTTTACTTATTGATTGGCTGTGGGTCTTCACATCTGTTTCCATTAGCTAAAGGATGAAGCCTCTCAGATGTCACTTATGGAATGCTCCTGACTACAGCAAATTAGCATATCAATAATAGTGTCTGGGTTGGCTCTTTTGCATTGACTGGCTCTCAAGTTGGACCAGTCATTGGTGAGCCATTCCCTCAATCTGTGTGTCATACTTATCTTTGCATATTTCATAGGCAGGGCAAGTTTTGGTGAACTATTTTATGAGTGAGTTGGTATAACCCTGCTTCCACTGATAGTCATACCTAGCCACAGGAGTTGGCCACT
Organism: Mus minutoides; assembly: GCA_902729485.2. NCBI lineage: Eukaryota > Metazoa > Chordata > Mammalia > Rodentia > Muridae > Mus > Mus minutoides. The sequence goes on from LR753312.1 coordinate 751,883, forward strand.
CCAGGCTCCATATCTCTGACTGTTAGGAGTCTCAGCTAGGATCACTTCCTTAGACTCCCAGGAACCCCATCCATCCCAGGTCTTGTGGTTACCCCAGAGATGCTTTCTCTCCACCCTCTACTTTTCTACTCCTGATCCCCACACCTGTTACCCTCTACAACCCTTCTCCCACCATGTTTCCTCTCTCCATTCACTATTTCTGATTCTAAGTCAGAACCAAGCATCCTCCCTTCGGTCATCCCTATTACTTAGTGTCTTTGAGTCTGTGGATTGTAGTAGCATGCTTATCCTGTAATTTATGACTAATATCTACTTATGAGTGAATGCATACCATGTGTCTCTTTTCTGAATCTGTATTATGTCATTCAGTCTACTTTCTACTTTTATCCATTTGCCTGCAAATTTCACTGTCTATTTTTTTAATAGCTGAGTAACATTGCATTGTGTAAATTTAACAAATTTTATTTTCTAATGTTAAGTTGAGGGACATTTAGGCTGTTTTTCATTTACAGCTCTTATGAATAAAGCTGCTATGAACATAGTTGAGCAAGTATCCTTGTGGTATTGTAAAGTATTTTTGAGTAGATGCCCAGAGGTAGAATAGATGGCTCTTGAGTTAGAACTATTCCCAACTTTCTGAGAAATGGACAGATAATTTCCAAAGCAGTTGCACAAGCTTTCATTCCCACTACCAATAGGGGAGTGTTTAACTTGCCTTAATCCTCCCCAGCATGTATTACCTCTTTAGTTTATAACCTTACCCACTCTGGTAGGTATAAGATGGAATCCCAGAGTCATTTTCATTTCCATTTCCCTAATGACTAAGAACAATGAATGTTTCTTTAAGTACTTTGCAACCATTATAGATTACTTTATTAAAAGTTCACTATTTCGCTCTGTTTACCATTTTTAATTGTGTTATTTGGGATTTGGAGAGTTTAATTCCTTGAGTTCTGTATGTATTTTTGGATATTATCTGCTGTTATGTGTACAGTTGGTAAATATATTTTCAAGTTCTATAGATAGCCATTTAGAACACAAATGAGAAAAGAAGTATCCAAAATATGGATAATCTCATATGATATAAGGTTATAAATAAGTGACTCCCAAAATTCTACCAGAAAACTTCTTTAGCTGACAACACCTTCAGTAATGTTGCTGGATATAAAATCAACTCAAAATTCAGTAACTATCCTTAATCAAAATGATAAACAAGCTAAGAAATAAATTATGGATAAAACAACCTTGACAACAACCACAAATAATACAAAATATCTTGGTGTAACTCAAACCAAACAAGTGAAAAACCTATATGACAAGAACTTCAAGTGCCTGACAAAAGAAATTGAAGATATCAGAAGATGGGAAGCACTTTTGTATTCATGGATTGGTAGAATCAATATAGGAAAAATAACCATCTTTCTCAATCAGTTCTCAATGTCATATGGAAAAAAATATCAAGGATGGCTAAAATTATCATGTTCAATAGAAGGACTTCTGTGGGTATCACCATCACTAATTTCAAGCTATACTACGTAGCAATTAGTAATGAAACCCATAATATATTAGCATAAAAACAGACAGGTTGATCAATGGAGTTGAATTAAATACCCAGAGATAAACTTACATACCTATGGATACTTGATTTTTGACAAGAAGCTCAAAATTATACAATGGAGAACAGAAATCCTCCTGGTCTAAATGGATGTCTCTATGTAGAATAACACACACACACACACACACACACACACACACACACACACACACACACACACACACATATATATATATATATATATATATATATATATATATATATATATATATCACCATGTGTAAAACTCAAGGCCAGGTGGATCTAAGACCTCAATATAAAACCAGATGCACATCATCTAATAAAAGAGAAAGTGGCAAATCGCATTGAGATCATTGAGACAACTTTCTGAACAAAATGTCAGTCCTTAGTCCTTGAATAGACTGGTATAAGAGACAAATTCTTAAAGAGAACACGAGTAGCTTAGGCACAACGATTATTAAATATATCTTCATGAAACTGAAACACTTCTCAAAGGCAAAGGATACAATCAATAAGAAAAAAACCGCTTCCTACAAAATTATCCATTTACTTTTACATTGCTATTGGAATATAATCTGTTTGAGGACTGGATTTTATGAATTTATTGTTGTTTGTTTTATTTTGTTTTTGTTTTTGTTTTTTTTTTTAAGATCAAATGAAGTTTGGAGTAAAAAAAACATGTTTAGGGATTTGAGGAGGAATTTGGAAAGGCAGTAAAAGGAGTAACTTTTATGAAAAATGTTAAATGCATGTTATCAAAGAGTAAAAATGCTTTTAAAATAAATCCAAATAACATCTATGAGTAAGTCAGATAACTTTTAAAGTATTAATTTCCCATGAGAGTTTTCATTAGGAAAAGAAATCTAGTGAGGATTTTTTACACCTTATGTACGTCTTGAAGAGATAAAAACAGATGTTGGATGACTTTAATATTACTTTATCAAATATTCATGGTCGAAAAGAAGTGTCTTTTGTGTCTTGTCATATGAATCTTGTTCATTATGATATTTATAATAAATAAAACAATTTCTTTCCTTTATCATGTGTCCTCAGTAAGATACATGTTCATTGTTCAGTTCTGAAGGCTTTTCAGGATCACGATACTTTATTGAAACATTAAGATATTTTCAATGTGAAATTTTCACTGTGTCTAGATATTCTTTGTGAAATGCATTGTTCTTCTGTGCTTGTATAGATGACCTCTTTCAGCAGAACGATACTTTATCCTTTTTCACATCATTATGTTTGCTGGGGGAAAATCCTGCTGTGCTACATCATAATAACATGTAATCTTCTTGTTCAGTTTAGCTGTGACTTAAGGAGACTGTTCATAGGAGCAGTTCTTGAAAGCCTGATCTATAATTTTGCAGAATCATCCTAGCCTAAGAGCAGAGGTTTTAGAAGAGGGATACAACCATTAAAACCCTTAAGTGAAGATTATTTTTAAATTTTACAATCTGGTTCCAAACCATCTGGCAAATCTTATGTCAGGTTTTGTTAAACCTCTGAGCTGTCTAAATGTTAATTCACCACCTTTTATAATATTCCTCCTTCTATTACAGTACATACACATACACTCACACACACATACACACATACACACATACACACACACACACACACACACACACACACACACAGATACGCACAGAGGGATAGACACACACACATAGAAACACAGACACATATGCAGGCACATACATACATATGAGCATGTGCACACCACACATACACACACACACACACACACACACACACACACACACACACACACTGACTTGACATAAAAATAAAAGTTTTAATGTAATAACCTCAGAGTGTTAACTTTCTACCTGATAACTTTTAATGAGTCTCTTATATTTGAAAATAAATTCAAACCAGTAAACCCTTTAGAATTAATCCATTTAATCCTTAACTTTTACCTTATTTCTCTTTTACTTCTTGATATTCAGAGGTTTTATGGTTTATTTTTCCAATTTTTATTAACTATTTTCTTCATTTACATTTCAAATGCTTTCCTAAAAGTCCCCTATACCCTTCCTGATCCCCTACCTACCTACTCCCTCTTCTTGGCCCTGTTGTTCCCCTGTACTGGGGCATATAAAGATTGCAAGACTAAGGGTCCTCTCTGTTTATTTTTGAACAATGAATTAATGTTGTGTGTTGTGTGTGCCTGAATGTATTTATAAGCATCATTTGCATGCAGGACTCTATGGAAGGCAGGAGAGGGCATTGGATTCCCTGAACCTATAGTCACAAATAGTTGTGAGCTGCTGTGTGGGTATTTGAAAACTAACCTGGGTTCTCCTAAGACCTGCTAGTATTTTTAAACACTGGGCTATCTATACAAGTCAATCTGCATTTTCTTAAGATGTCAAGCTACTTCAGTGGAATTCAGACATTCCTTGAAATAATTGGATAAGACTTATTAATCATACATCTTCATATTTTAAGACCTTATCTTTGTAGATTTCATAAAGTAAACTCATCTATACATATGCACTCTTAAATTTAAGTTTATATGAAATTACTGTGGAATCATTTTATTCATGCTCTAAGCATGACTATCAAATTCAGTTCAGAAATCCATGCCTAATAATCCATCTTACAAACACAAAACCATACAAATTTTAAAATTTAATCATAGAACAGTTATTTAATATTCATAATGTCATTTCAATATCCAAAAGGTGATAAACATAGGTTTTTACTTCCATTTTACTTAACAAGCACATGTAAATTTTCATATGGACTGAAAACATTTATTTATTCTAAATTTTATTCTCTCCTTTCAAAAATGTAATGACAAAAATTTAATTTCTGAGCTTATATTAAATATGTAATTCTAAATACCTTAAAAAAAAATAAAACAGTGAACCAAATAGTAAAAGACATGAAGGAAGATTTTAAGAATAGTAACTGATTGACAGTTGGTTAGGATAAACTTTTCCTGAGGAGATACTGCATGTCTACTCACTCCAATAAAAAAAAAAGCCCATAACAAACCAAAGAATGAACATTTCAAAGTCAAACTTGGTGAACCAATGGATTTTTATTGTATTTTCTAGAAACACTAAGGATAAGGGTTACTTACAGGAGCAAAAATTACTCAGAGACCAACACATCACAAAAGCCTATCCCAGCACAGGTGACAGCTCTCCAAACCTGGGAACCTGTAACATACTTCACAGTCTCCAGGTAGCTCAAAGTGTTGGAATGTGTTCTTTCCAAGAGACTCAGTTCATTTAAACCTTTTCCAGGAATCTTGTCTGATTCCTCCTTCTTTCTTCCAGCTGGTCTGTTCTCAGAGTCTTCATCACAGATTATCTTTTCTAAATGATTCTTAGAAGTATATTGTTATTTTTGGGAAGGAGGAGCACACTGAATATGATCCATTTCAGGGACTTTCTAAAGCTATTTTGAGTTGCTTGCCTCTGCCTTAATGAGCTTTGAATCTTATAGGACTATGCTATCTACCAAGTTTGATTTTTGCTTTTAGGAAATGTCTACAGTATATTCTCTGTCATTTAAAAGAATGCATTGAAGTTTATAATAAAAAATAATTTACTAGATTAAATTTTAGTAGAAATCATTCAAGTATAAGTTATTTGTACAAAAGTGGATTTCAATTGTGTCTTGTATATTTGTAACCTTTGCCATATTTATGAATATAATGTTCATGATAAAGTTAAAAACTTATGAGAATAAAGAAATGACACATGCTAATTGTAAAAATGTTTGTACACATTTTAATATGTCACAAGTATAATTATTGTAACAATCAGCCCAATACTTGCATGCTACTAGACATATAAAATTTCAGAAGCTCACATATATCACAAGCATATGTCTGGTGTGTTTGCTTGAAAAGTCTTTTTCTTTAAATCAGTCAATATTTCAAGTATATGTCAATAGGAAAAACATGAATATATGATTTAAATTGACTTGAATATTTTGGTATCTAAAACAGAATGATGACTGCGACAGTATAATATTTACTATCTCTGGAATATTTGAGATTCTTTGAGTAGGAATGTTTGCCTATGAATTGATTGTTTCTTAAGAAAAACCTGCACACTTTGAAAAATAACCATAGTCACTGACCATATTCAAGGCTAGCTGTGTTCTCGTTTTGCTAAAATTTGAAACAATAGTGTATAAAACTCAGAATGATCTCAAAAGTGACATAATATTATTTTAATGACTTTCTTAAATTTATATTTGAGCAACAACAATTCATAACAGCAGAAGTAGTGCATCCCATATTTCTTAAAATAATTACAGAATCAACTTAATTAATCTGGGAGGAACACCATCTCCTATGTAAAGTAACTCTAATTAAACTAAAGTTACATATGAGTTTTTATATATGTATTGGTCAAACATGATTAATACTGTTATGTATTCATTCAAATAACTGCCCAGTGCCAAGTGTTAGGTACCTTCTCTTGTACTGTTGACCAAAAGTATCCCTAATTCACCCAAAATAATACAGACTATTGGGAATGTTCTTGGTTGGCCATCAGAATTTAATAATACGAAAACACTGTTTTGTTATAGAACATGGATAAATCAAGCTGATATTGACTGCATAGCCTCCTTCTTTGAAAGTAACTTTCAGACTATGAACAGTTGATCTTTTATCTTCTAAGAAAGAAATGTTAAAAACAACACTCAGCTGTATACTCTGTAAGCTACAATAATATCTTGCAAGTATGGCAAGATACATCTGTAGATACAATAATAGCACAAATGTTTGGGGATAACCAACTGCTTTCTGATTGCATTTCAACAATTTCACATGAGAAAATGTGTTTGTTTCTCTGAATCTGACCCAATCATAGATATCCAACTAATGTATATATATCCAACTAATAACTAATGTGTGTGTGTGTGTGTGTGTGTGTGTGTAGCTCTCAGATAGAAAACTATGTCTCTGTAGTAAATAACTGGTTATACAAAGCTCACAACTGTTCAAAGTGCATAGAATAAGTGTGGAATATTCAACCATATATGGGGTTGAATCCCCACAAGGCTCAAGAAACTTGAATGCACATGTAGATAGCAAAGATTTAACTGAGTGTGCTTTTTATGTTGGAAGTGTTGCCAAGGATTGATTAGGAATGATTAGGGAAAAGAATGGAGGTAAACTATGAACAAATATACTCCAGAAAATAATCAAAGAATTAATACAATATTATATTGATAATTATTGCAAGATCTGTCCAAGTATATCCTCGCTAGAAGTTCTGTGATGAGTATACTAGAGCAAGGCAGTTAATGAGGCACATAACTAATCCATAGAATCTAGGCAAGAACAAAAAAATATAGCAAGCATTTCCAAATTTAAAATGTCAAATTATCTTGTTTCTTAATTATGTTTTTGCAGTTTCTTTTAGGGAATAACTTTTACTCCTTTCAGTAATACATGACACCTTCTAATAATTTTTCTGAGAGATTAAGTTATCTGACTACAGGTGATATTTTTTTCAATTTATCACAGAGAGAAGACTTTTCTGTGACTGGAAGTTGGGCTTAAAATTAACTTCTTGATTGTGGTATAAAGTGTGTTAAAAAAGAGGGCTAGTTAGTGGAATTTTGAATATTTATGTTAAATACATAACCAATTTCTCCATAAAATTATGTTTCTATTGCAGTGATAATGCCATGACCAAGTCTACTTATATAAGGAGATGTTTATATTAGTCATATGGTTTCAAAGACTTAGAGTTCATGTTAAAATAACAGTGGTTGCAGGCAGCAGGTACCCTAAGCAGCAGTTCATTGTTCAAACCACCAGCAAGAAAGTGGAAACTCAATGCACATGGCAGTATTTTTGAAATCTCAAATCCTGCCCCCATTGTCATACTTCCATCAAGACCATAACTTATAATCCTTCTCAAACAAATCAGCAACCTGGGACCAAGTATTCAAGTACAGAAGACTTATAGGGCAGTATATTTCATTTAAGCCAACACCAGTTCATACTAGACATATTTCCCCACTCAAAATTTCAGGATTCTGAAAGGAGAGATTACAAAAGCAATAATACATTCTTTAACATTTATTTGTTTCTTCAGAAGAACAGACATTGTTCCTAAAACAGTGATTCATGCTTAAAAAAATCTAATTCAGTTTTACAAAACATCAGATTCTTTTCCAGTATCTAAGCTAAAAACTGTGATTTATATTTCAGGAGTAATAATAATATTTAATTTCTTCCTATCCTTCCCTTTGAAAAATTATCTTTATTATTAACAATAATGGCAAGAACATTTCAAAATGTTCTAAGATTACTGGAAAGAGACATTGTTCGCCTTTTGGTTTTGAATGCTATCTTCATGTGAACTAGATTAAAATGAGCTTAAAGATACCATGGCTTTGATTATTTTAAACCATTTTACTCATTTCTTGACAGTTTGACATTCAATTCCATAAAAGGGCAGATACATATTAGTTCAGTACATTGTACATATAAAGAATAAGAAAGCCAGGTCTGCATTCCTTTTCTCAGGTGTCATGGATCAAACATACTCAGTTTTCACAAGGCAGACAATGTATTAAAATACTATACTTTGCAAAAATTGCAATTTGTCTCATTTTCATTAAAGTGAAACCTGTAAAGTATTATATTTTGTAGTCATTCTGAGGCATGCTTTTTTCATTCTTAAAACTCAGACTCTTGGTTTGAGAGGATATAATAGCAACTGAACACTTACAAGTATGTGAGTCTTGAGCTTATCATTATCTTTTCATTATCTTTTCATGTATGTACAAATTTTCCAATAAACTTTTTTGTATAATTAAATATTATATTGTATTATAAGACAGTTACAAAACTTAACTGGGCAAGGTATATGTACATGTTTTGCTTGTTAATATGTCATTACTTAATTCAGTAGATATTCTGATTTTGTGTTGTGTATTTAACAGGAAGCTGCCCAGACATATGGTAAACTACTCACAGTTGATAGATTGCATTTAAATATGCATATAAAACCTCAAAGATATTTGATAAATACTAAATATATACATAATATATAATATTATATATACAGTTATATTTAAATGTGACCCATGAACGTAGGTCTATTGCTCAGACATATGAAAATATTTTAAGTTTGCTTCCTGTGTAGTGTCTGGACTGATTTGCAGATCCATCTAAAGTTTATACATAGCTCAATTTTGCATACATTAAACCTACCGTTATGGAATATCTCTGGCATTTTAATAATTTTGAATACAATGTATCTTTCTAATTTTTAATGTATGGCCTTCTCTGAAAACCGTAAAAAATAATCAAAATGTTCTAACCATGTTCTCCTTCTAAAACCTAGCATCATTTCTTACTTAGCTTATTTACTTAGGGTTACACGATTTCCTTTCCTGCTTTGTAGTTAAGGGTTTGGCTATATATATATATATATATATTTTTTTTTTTTTCTGAAAAGGAGTGAGCATACTTAAATGATCAAAGAAAAATGAACTTTCACCAAAATTTCATAAGGTAGTATCAATGTTAATAGAGAACAATTTCGTCATAATACAGAAGGTATATGAACTTTTTGCCACAGATCTAAAATGCCTTCATTCACAGATAACTAGAAGTAAAGTTCAACCTCAATATGTATTAATTATTTTAGTTCCTTTATATTACATATTTTAAAAAGTATTAGGTTATATTCTTTATTTTCCCTTTAGCATATACTTGTGTTGAAGATTAATTCTTTCCAATTGCAGGTTAGATAAATATCCTTACTTACATATTTGTCATGACTCACTTGAAATTTCTGTGTGGATAGACATTTTCATTCATGCTTCAAAATTTTGACAGTATTGGAGTCTATAAATGAATTTGACAAGAAGTTTGATATGAAGTACTTTACTTGTCAAAATGCCTTTCCTGCAGTTAAAGTTTCACATACAAACAGTTTTACTTTGTACTTGTAGTTTGATTTATAAAGTAATGTCAAGTCTATAGCAAAAATTATTTTGCAGTGTGAGTCATTGTTTGGTAATAATAATGAGAGTTTTCCTTCTCATCTAGTAAAATTTCAATCTCAGCATCAACTTCAAAATATCAACATAAATCGTTGTTATTGTTAAAGTATCCAAATGTTTGTCAGTATTGTGAATCAGGCTATGCAACCTGCAATTTTGACAAAAATATAAAAACTCATGGGGATTCCATTCAACAAACTAGTGAGTGATTAAAACAGTCACTAACTACACTTTGAATACTAAATGTTTTCACAATATTTTTGATTAAATGAACTACTACCTGCCCCATATATATTTTCTAATTATCGGCCAAAACCCTTAATAATTTCAACAGCTTTAAAAGTATACTAGATTTTTTTTGTCCATGGGAGATATTCATACAGGCAAATATTAAATCATTTCAAATTTCATATTGATTTTTCATATAATGAATAAACATTTAATGTTGGTAACATCTGTTAAGTGATGGGGAGACAAAGAATGATATTCCAGGTTCTTCCTTATTTTATAATTTACTTATTTATATTTGATGTCTTAATGTCAGTAACTTTTTATGTAACTCTATGTACTATAAAGCTAATACCAAATTTATGTTTTCTGAATATAATTTAACAGTTTTTGTAATCAGGATTTAATTCAAGACCATTAATAAATACATTTTTGTATAAAGATTTAAGTTTTCTAAAATTTAGTTGCTCATAGCCTCATTTTATTATTTCATGTCTATGACATGCCAGCGCCCAAATAATGACACTGAGACTTATTACTATTTATGGAAGACTTGGCTTTGTATCTTAGGATTATTCCCAGCTAGTTCATATAACTTAATTAACCCATCTCTACTAGTACATATTTGCCATGTTGCCTGTTACTTCTCACTATGTCTGGTACATCTGACTTTATCTGTATCTGTATGGTGATTTACCACCTCTCAATTCAATCCCACATTTTCTACCTCTGCTAGGATATCTTTCCTATGTTGCTTCAACTATAAACTGTTAGATCTCTATTAAACCAATCAAAATGAGAGGAAAGTGTGTTCACAAAATACAATAGAAGTGCTGAGAAGTTAGAATAACAATCTCAAAGTTCAACAGTACTCAGTTCTCTGCTGATACAGAAAATATCATTTGAATAATATAAACAGCCTTTACACAGTACAAAAGAAGATTATCCCATCATCATTTTACTTACATAGTGTTTTTTTTTTTCATGAGAAAAATCTGCTATAATGTATTTTATTTTGAATTTGGTTCCCATAGTTGCCAAGTTTCTGTGAGTTGAAACATAGTGATGTTGGTTTAGTCTAACAATACTAACACTGTTAGATTTATGTGACAGTAATAGTATCACTTCATAATACAGGAGTTGACCTTTAACTAATAATAAAGTTACTCTGACCTAATTCATCTGCTTTTTCTTCTTTTCTTGTTTTAATATGATGAATTTTCTCTGGTCACAACACACACACACACACACACACACACACACATGCGCACACACACACACACACACACACACACACACACACACCTACCTCATACACAAATAACTTGATTAATCTGTCACAGTAAGGTGATGGTGTAGCGTATGAAAACCTAACCCATATTAGAAAGATCATGATAATTTAGAATGTACTTTCTAGCATCACAATATAATTAAAACATGATATAAGGTCTGTGACAAAGCTTTTCAGCTACACTAATTTTATATGAATACATCCATCAGACATCTCTATATATTATTTTTACTTTTTAAAAATTAATCATTTCATTGATGAGATCATTTCTTTCCCCAAAATTTTACTGTATCATCTAAAATCATCTAAAATTAAACATACATCCTGTGTTTTTAATTTTAAGGACAGAGAATCTACTCTATAATATGAAAACAACAAATTAAATGGATTATGGAACTTCAATCTTTTCCAGATATTGATCATTTTTCAGGCATAGTAGATTAGTGTTTGTTCATTAGTTAATAAATACTTTTGACGGGGCTGGTGAGATGGCTCAGCGGGTAAGAGCACCCGACTGCTCTTCCGAAGGTGATAAGTTCAAGTCCCAGCATCCACATGGTGGCTCACAACCATCCGTAACGAGATCTGGCGCCCTCTTCTGGAGTGTCTGAAGACAGCTACAGTGTATTTACATATAATAAAATAAATCTTAAAAAAAAAAAGCTGGGCGAGGTGGTGCACGCCTTAAAAAAATAAATAAATAAATGAATGAATAAATAAATAAATAAATAAATAAATAAATATTTTTGACATTTATTGTAAACACTGCATGCTGTTATATGACACATGGAATATATAAAGGATCATACCACACACAGGGCAGATTTTACTTTAGACAATGGTGCAGTCAGTAAGCATAATTCTTGAAGTCACTGAATTACGAAAATAATAGAATGAAATTCTTTTCTTCTTTAACTTTGACGTATATAGTATGAAGTTTTTCTTCACACTTTTGTTCACATATAATAAATAAGTTTATTATATTTAAATATAAGCTATATGAGAAAGACAAATATTTTCTGCTTCACACTTTTTTTTAGGACCTGGCAGAGTCAGGGTGTTTTAACCCATAAATTATTCATTTGTTGGGTAAATACTGTTTCGCAAGAAAGATAATTTTCTCATCTATTCTTGTAAAATATCTGTGTGAATACACTGTGTGCATATATGTGTATGTGACTTATGATGAACAAGTACCTTAAGATATCATTTTTGTTCCTTTACAAAGACAATGAAGGAGGTGGTACGATCTCACACACCCATGAAAGAGGCAACCACCGTGGAAATCTGGACTCATCCACATCCACAGGTAAGAAAGAACCATGCTTTTAAATCTCTAACATTTCCTTTCTATTCTTTTGTAGTAAAAGAATACAATGCTTGGGTGGTCTATTAAACAAATTAACAATATGCTAGTTAACAGACAGAATCAAAAGGAGTATAAAATCACCAATGTATAACATGCAATGTATAGAAAAAATGATAAAATGGTTCAGGTTTAAGGTCTGTTCATAAAGAATTAAGAAATGTGGTTGTTTATGTAATTTCAGAATGGACATAAATTTTGGAGTGAATTTTAGAAAAACTGAATTGCTACCAAATCCATGAATCAAATAGTGAAAAATATTCCTCTGTTTTCTGGGGTCAACAAGAAATGTGACAATAGCTAAAAGAACTGCATCTATAAGAGAAAAGGCATGGTTACATAGCTTAAAGTTCCTAAAATAAAACTGCTTGGAAGAATAGTTGATGTATCAGCTATAAAGTAGTAGAGACACGCAAGCCTCCTTTTCTAATTCATAGACTTTTCTAGTCAATACGATACCAAGGAAAAATACTCAGATTATTGCATTTCTTTGAAAACATTTCCAGAGTCTAGCAAGAAAGGAATAGGCAACTATAACAGATGCCATGATTCTAAGTCTGCCTCAGTCTTTTCTTTCATTCAATATACTGTTTGACAATCTTTTCTGTTTGTTTGTTTATCTTTGTTTTTGTTTTGTTTTGTTTTCACAACAGGGTTTCTCTGTGTAGCCCTGTCTGTCTTGGAACTCACTCTGTAGAGCAGGCTAGCCTCAAACTCAGAAATTCGCCTGCCTCTGCCTCCCAAGTGTTAGGATTAAAGGCTTGTGACACAATGCCTGGCTGTTTGAAAACCTTTATAGAAGAAGGATAGTTTGGTTGAGCCTCAGAATCTTCAAAGATTTTGAAATAATACAAGAAAATAGTGTCTCTCAAAATGAACTTTATCAATCTTCTCCAGGCAGTTTCATGTATTATTTCTTTTCAGTGAAATGTGGTAATAATGATCTTCATTTGCTGAATCAATTACAATATATTTTTAGAAGTGTTTATTAAATAACCATTAGATTTATAACTATATATGTTTTATTTCTAAGGTCATAGATTCAAAACTGAGTTTTTTCTATTTTAAAATATGATTAAACATTAAGGTGGTTTAAGCAAAAACATAGCATCATAGCCATTTAGGGTAGATTTTTTTAACAATCATGTTTGGATTCTTTTTTCTTCTTTCTCTTTTTTTTATTAGATATTTTCTTTATTTACATTTCAAATGTTACTCCGAAAGTACCCTATACCCTCCCCCACCCTACTCCCCTACCCATCCCCTCCCACTTCTTGTCCCTGGCATTCCCCTGTACTAGGGTATATAAAGTTCACAAGACCAAGGGGCCTCTCTTTCCAATGATGGCCAACTAGGCCGTCTTCTGCTACATATGCAGCTGGAGACACAAGCTCTGGGGGATCTGATTAGTTCATATTGTTGTTCCACCGATAGTGTTTCAGACCCCTTCATCTCCTTTGGTGCTTTCTCTAGCTCCTCCATTGGGGGCCCTGTGTTCCATCCTATAGATGACTGTGAGCATCCACTTCTGTTTTTGCCAGGCACTGGCATAGCCTCTCTTGAGATAGGTATATCAGGGTAATAGCCTCTCTCGAGATAGCTATATCAGGGTCATCCTTAGTGAGGTAACTCAATCACAAAATATGTCACTTGATTTGCACTCACTGATAAGTGGATATTAGCCCAGAAACTTAGAATACCCAAGATACAATTTGCAAAACACAAGAAAACCAAGAAGAACGAAGACCAAAGTGTGGATACATCATTCCTCCTTAGAATAGGGAACAAAACACCCATGGATGGAGTTACAGAGACAAAGTTTGGAGCTAAGACGGAAGGATGGATTATTTTCAAAGTGGACTTTCTCATTTACACAGGACAAATTAAATATGACAAGGAAATATATTCTTTTTTTTCCTAATGGTACATTCAAAATATAGGCTATAGAACACAGTATAAATATTTTTATGAAGTTTGTTTTAATCTGCCTGATTGATTTACTGTTAATAATTTAATGGTATTTGTGGAGAAAAAATTATAGGCAGATCATTTGAGTATCATAGATCAAGTCCTGGAGTTAATTTACAGTAATACACACAAAATAATAAGGTAAGAGTCCAGAATCTAATCAAGACACTAAATTAATCATCCATTGTCTTCTATTTAGTTTTTTATTTAGTTTTTTCAACTGTTTTAAAATTTTGTTGCAGTGGAAATAAATTCTAAAAATGTAGACACAAAATGGGAATTTAAAACATTAAATGAAACTTACATTTGTTTATTTTTATAAACTTTGGAAATCTACATGCTACTTAATAATAACAATCTATGATATTTAATAAAATTAAAATATATATTTGGGAAGGGTTTCGGAATTAATTTGTTTACTATGGGAAGAAATGATGAATTTTAATATATATTTTAAAATAAGAAACTGTTCAAATTGTCACAAAATGAAAATTACTTGGATCTACATTTGGTTTACCAAATTTCAGTTTCTAACTATCAAATTTTACAGTTCTTCTGATTCAGATATAGTAAAATTGCTGTAGATTGTGACCATAATAGACCCTCTATATTAGTGTCTAGCAGAAATTATAAAATCTTACTGTAAGTTTACTGATTACTTAAATATGCAACCACCAAACTTCATAATAGAAACATTGAGAAAAGGACCATCTTATTTATCATTAATATGTTTAAATTTGCTTGAAAATCATACCAGCATGACATTCTGGCACTGATGTAAATGAGAACTCTTAAATGTGTGTTCTAATGTCCAAAGTTTTAATCTTACAATAAAACACATTATCATGTTTTTTCACAGTTAAAAGTTAGAATTAGTTATTTGACCTCCCTGAATAAGAGAAGTCACTAAGAAGCATTTTATGGAAACAAGAAATTACAAATCACTGTATTCTAATAAACTGTGAGCAATTTAATTTATTGATTTTTTTTAAACAGACAATGTCAACAAAAGAAAGTGAGTCATTTGATATTATGTCTGGGTTTTGCTTGTGTTTCTTTATTTGTCAGACATTCTCCATTATTATGGTACTTGAGACTTTTATTCAACTTATAGTTCCAGGAATAACTTTATAATTTTAGGTGGGATATAACATAGAGTCTTAAGTTATATCTTATCTATAGTATTATTTTTAAGAGAGAGTAATAGTGGAAATTTGTGCTTTGTTTTGTTTTCAATTTGTTTTAAGAAACATTAGTACTTTGCTAATTTCAAACATAGGTGTTGATCATATTCATAATCACCAACCCTGTCTAGGTCTTCTCCACTTCCTAACTAAATCAATTTGGTGTTTATGCTCTCCATTCACTGGAGAGTGCTCTACCTACTAGGGGCTATAATACTAGAGAAAACTGATTCTCCTTCACCCAGCAGGTGAGATTTCAAGTCCATCTCCCTATCGATTTTGGTATTGGGTCTGGCCAATATTACACAGATCTTTTGTATAATGTCACAACAGCTGTTGTTTCCTGGTAGTCATCCTGCACTTTTGGTTCTTAAATTCTCTCTGCTTCAGCTAGACAGTGGTGGCACATGCCTGTAATCCTAGCACTTGGGAGGCAGAGGCAGGCAGATTTCTGAGTTTGAGGCCAGCCTGGTCTACAAAGTGAGTTCCAGGACAGCTAGGGCTACAAAGAGAAACCCTGTCTCGAAAAACGGAAAACAAAAAACAAAAACAAACAAACAAAAATCTCTGCTTCTCCTTTCACAATTATCCCTAAGCCTAGAACGGTATATCTGTGATTATAATGTTGTCATTACAACTGAGCATTCTATGTGTCTTATTGTCTGTGTTTTGTCCAGTTGTGGAACTGTGTTAATCAGTATCTGCAACAAATAATACTTCAGTAATCAACAGTTGAAGAACTCATATTTTTAAGAAGTTCATATATAATTACAGTACTTACATCATTTCACACTTTGATGCCTTTCTCCTCTTAATTCCTCACTCCCTATTTAATACATGCCCTCTTATTATTTAATTATTTTATTGATATAATTTATATGTATACATATATGCAATACCCTTCTGTGTCTATTTAATGCTGTATGTATAAATGTTTAGGACTGAACACTTGGGAATGACTAATCTATAAGGTAGATAGTCCTAGGAGAAAACTAATTCTCCCTCTTTTAGTCCTGATTGTTTATTTGTACCTTTCATTCTTGATTTTTGGCCTCCTGAAATTTTCTCCTTATACTTTAAGATGTCAACTGCTGGTCATTATGGAGATCTTAATCAACCATATTTTTTTTAAATTTCATGTTTCTAATTTAACTGTCATGTGGAGAAGACTCACAGCTAGCAACAAGCTTCTCTAGTTCTAAGAATACTACTGCCTTTTTTATATGATACCTGAAACTTAGACATCAGAGTTGTATTGTAGATGTACCAGATGGGACTAAGCTTCCAGAGTAATTTATTATCTTCATTTTGAGATGTTGTGTATCTCTTTACCAACCCCTACTGCTGCTTAAATATGCTTCTTTAATGTGGTACACATCTGAGTATAAAGATAATTATGTAAAAGGCAGTTTGATAGCATTATATCAGTTTAGCAAAATGGTAGTTGATTGTCTTCTAGGCTCTCTGATCTCTCCACCCAGAAGTAGTTGGATGGGTCTCCTAGGTTTACTATATCAGCCATGATTTCCCTTCTGGTAAATGAGTTTTAAGTCCAATTAGAGAGATTTTCATTTAGGTCCAATATATATTGTTACTATTATATCATCAGGGTTATTTTCTGAGGCTGGTAATTTTTGTGATTCACAAGCTCTATACCTAGGTAGATTTTTAAATGGCTTTTCTCCATTGGAAGCTTGCACAGAAAGATATGTGCTGGGAGACTGCCTGGCGTGGAATGGGTTTTGAAGTGGGACAATGTGTTGGAGTTGCTTTAAAAAAAAAAGATGATAGTTTCCAGATGTAGTTTTAAAGAATGATGGTCTCTCTGGCTTTCTAGCTCTCTAACTGTTCTGAATGTTTGCTGATAACTTCTAATCCATTCTGAAAACTTTCTTGCTTAGACTTTGGTTGAAAACTGCTGGCCTCTTTTCTCTTTAACTATGTGCTTTATTAAATGTTTTAACTCTCTATGCTTTATTTAACTATTTATGCTTAAACACTAGGAAAACTTAACTCTTTCTAACTGTTGTGTGCTTCATTAAGTGCTAAAATTTAACTCTTTCTTAACTCTTTTACTTGTGCTTTAATAGATACTAATATCTGGCCATTAAAAGATACTCTTCAGCAGCAGAAACTAAGTGATAGGAGTTATTGCTAGTGCTCTTATCTGTGTGGAGTCAGCCAGAAGCCTCTCTGGTTAAGCTGGTTAACTCTTTGTGTACCAGAGAGAAAGGAAAGGAAAAGAGTTAAGATGCTTTATATAGCCAAATATGCACAGACAAATACACACTCAAACATTCATACACCCACACTCTGGCTGGGTCTGACTGTCTCACAATCAACTCCACATGTGTTCATGCATGCTTACACACATATGCCTATACAAAAACATATAGACAAACAGAAATACATATTTGGATGGATGGATGGATGGATGATGGATGGATGGATGGATGGGGCACAACTCCTCAACCAAACCATTCAACCAACAACTTTCTTTTTTCTCTCTGGTCTTTAAAACCTTAGACAAAAAGATATTTAGAAAATTACCTCAGAGATAAAATGTTACACAGAATGTGAGTTACAAAAAGATGTTGATATTAATTTCAAAGCAGTGTTTCATTGTATTATACTCACTATAATTTCAAAAGAGCAGTTTTTTTACATGGCCTTACCTTATTAAAGTGCATACCTGTGACTTTATTCTTGGACCTAAATGTTTTTCCTTGAACACAACATTGTCACAAGTCTATGTCTCTTTTTAGTGTAATTATGAAAGCTCATTGTATTTCTTATTATGTACACTTTACTTACCATTACAAGGAGTGTACAACTCTCTAGCAACGTCATCATCTCTAAAAACTTTTTTTTTCCTAAAATTTTTTGAATCGAATCAGGAGTTCTATAGAATCATTGTCTATTTCTCTGTATGGCACCACTACAATATAGTACATCTTATGCTTGCAGAAATCTACTCAAAACAATATGTCAATACCTAGTGATTGCTATATATTTAATTATAGCAGGAAAACCATATTAATAACAGAAATCTTTCCTCAGATATACCATCCTCAGCATTCTCTAGAGAAGCAAATCTATCTCAGATTGACAGTCTATGGTGGAACCATTTCAGAAAGATAAAATGATAGTTTTTATCCTCTCCTAGATAGCTCTTGGTAATGATGAGATATATTCCACAGAAAAGGAAGCTTCCAGCTCAGTTCCATCTTCATTCTTCAAAGTCTATGGTAGAAGATTGTGGTGTTTTCATTAATAGTATCTTGTTTTCATGTTATGAGAGGCAACAATAAACAATGGCAGTAGCCCATAATTAGAATAACCTGAATGCATTGACCCCACCTTGAAAGGGTTTATATGTTACATTGAGGTCTTTATTAAATTGTTTATGATTCATTATTGTTATTATTATTATTATTATTATTATTATTATTATTATTAGTAGTAGTAGTAGTAGTAGTAGTATATTTCAAATATTACCCACTTTCCTGATCTCCCCTTCCTGAGTTCTTCACCCTATACCCCTGTCTCTGATACGGTATTCTGCAACCTGCCCAACCACACCCACCTACTACTACCAGCATCCTTTTTCACTTGGACATTAAACTTCCACAGGATTAAGTGCATACTCTCCCACTGAGGACAGACAAGGCAGTTGTCTGCTACACTTGTGCCCAGGGCCACTTACCAGCCCATGTATGCTCCTTGGATCTTGGCTTGGTCTCTGGGAACTCTGAGTGGTCTGGGTTAGTTGATACTGTTGTTCTTCCTATGGGATTGCAATCCCCCTCAGCTTCTTCCATTCTCCCTCTCTTCTAAAAGGGTCCCTGACTTCAATCCAATGGTTGGCTGTAAGTATCTACAATTGTCTCAATCAGCTTGTGGTAGAACATTTCAGAGGACAGGAATGCCAGGTTCTTGTCTGCATACACAACATTGCCTCAGTAATAGTGTGTGTGCATTGAACGGATCCCAAGTTGGGCCAGTCATTGGGGACCTTTCTTTCACTCTCTGCTCCATTTTTGACCCTGAATAACCTTTACACAAGAACAATTCTGGATTAAAATTTTTGAAGATGGATTGGTGGCCTCTGCCTCAAATGAGGTCTACTGATATCTACTTGAGGTAGTCTCTTCAGGTTCTATTTCCATACTGTTGGGCATTTCAGCTAATGCTATCCCCACTGAGTCCTGGTAGCATCTCATATCCCATGTCTTTGGGACTATTTAGAGACTCCCTCCTGTCCCCCACCCAACACTGATCCATATTTTGATTTATTCATCTGGGCTTCTCTTCGGTCTTTGCCCATACCTGATTTTATCCTTCTTTTCCCTCCCTTTCCCTCTCTCATCTCCCACAAGGATTCCTCTCTTATTCTGTTACCTATGATTATTGTATCTCTGACTCTTAATGTATGTTTGCCAACACATATGCAGATACAAACACAGAGAGACAGAGAGACATATGTGTAGCATATGCACACACATGTGCATGTGCATACACACACTCTCACAGAGAGGGGGGAGAGGGGGAGGAAGAGGAGGAGGGGGAGGAAGAGGGGGAGGTGGAGGGAGAGAAAGAAGGGGAAAGGGAAAGAGATAGAGATAGAGATAGAGAGAGAGAGAGAGAGAGAGAGAGAGAGAGAGAGAGAGAGAAGCAGAGACAGATTGAGAGCCAGAGAATATGCTTGGAAGAAGTAAACTTATGAAGTATATAGCCTTACAACTTTTTCAAATATCTGTAGTGTTATTTTTTCTTTTCTGTTAACCTCTCCCTCTGAATCATGCTGTCTGTCCTGTGAATGGAATCCTTCCCATGTTCTTTTCTGTGCTTCCCCATTTCCCATTCCCCCTTCATAACAACCACTAGCTTAAGTTTTAATAAACAATGTCTTAGCTTTGGAAATTTTAAAGAAACCATTTGTTTTATGAATAAGTCTTCATGGTCCCATGTGAAATACTTCATTTTCAATATGGAATCATTTCAAAAGTGAGGAATTTTAAAAGCATCATAATGAAATTTAACTTATTGGTCATAGAATTAAATCTTAAAAGTATATTTCTCTGTGCTTTTTAGCTAGTTTGGCTAAGAGTTTGCCTATCGTATTGCATTTAAATCAATATTTCTACTTGATGTTACATTCAAAAATTTGGAGACCAACTAATTAGATTTCACAATACAGATAGAGACTTTGTCTATTTTTAAAATATTGCAGGTGCTACAATATTATGTCTTAAAATAGAATGGTCTCTATTGTAAATATAACTATTCAGTTAATTAAGGTAACATGTAATCCATCAAATCATAGATCAATTTACTTGTGGTTTTTCAATTTTGTTATTCTTCAGAAAATATTTAAATAGCAGAGGTATAAGTATTAGTTGTAGCCAACATATTAGCAGCTGTATATTACTTAGATAAAATAGATAGCTACTATAAATCTGGTCATTGATTTGAGTTGTATATGCTGAATCCTGAGCCAGTTTATCTGGATACTTAATTTTATAAGTTAGCATGCATAGTCACCTGAACATTTCTCTTTCCATATTCAACTTCATTCCATATTTTAGTATATGGTCTATAGCAATTATAAGGCTTAATGCTCTATTATTTATAAACAAAATAATATTTTGTTAAAAACTGAAGTAAAATGTAATTTCTACATTACATGTTATGTTATCATATATTTATTTAACATTCAAAATCAGCTACTTTAATCTAACTATGCAAGTGAAAGATCTGTATGATAAAAACTTCAATTTTCTGAAGAACGAGATCAACGAAAATCTCAGAAGATGGAAAGATCTCCCATGCTCATGGATTGGCAGGATTAATATAGTAAAAATGGCTATCTTGCCTAAAGCAATCTACAGATTCAGTGCAATCCCCATCAAAATTCCAACTCAATTCTTCACAGACTTAGAAAGGGCAATTTGCAAATTCATCTGTCTTTTTAACTCCTTCCATGGGTATTTTGTTTCCCCCTTCTAAGAATGATCAAAGTATCCAAACTTTGGTCTTCCTTCTTCTTGAGTTTCATGTGTTTTACAAATTGTATCTTGGGTATTCTGAGCTTCTGGGCTAACATCCATGTTATGCAGTTGAGTGTATATCATGTGTGTTCTTTTGTGATTGTGTTACCGCACTTAGAATGATATCCTCCAGATCCATCCATTTGTCTAAGAATTTTATAAATTCATTGTTTTTAATAGCTGTGTAGTACTCCATTGTGTAAATGTACCACATTTTTGTCACCATTCCTCTGTTGAGGGTCATCTGGGTTCTTTCCAAAGCTTCTGGCTATAATAAAGAAGGCTGCTATGAACATCATGGAGCATGAGTTTTTACTACAATTTGGAGCATCTTCTGGGTATATGCTCAGGAGAGGTATTGCTAGATCTTCCAGTAGTACTATGTCTAATTTTCTGAGGAACTGCCAAACTGATTTCTAGAGTGGTTATAGCAGTTTGTAATCCCACCAGCAATGGAGGAGTGCTCCTCTTTTTCCACATATCTGCTAGTATCTGCTGTCACCTGAGTGTTTGATCTTAGCCATTCTGACAGGTGTGAGGTGCATTCTCAGGACTGTTTTGATTTGATTGCACTGATGACTAAGGATATTGAACAATTTTATAGGTGCTTCTCAGCCATTCAGTATTCCTCAGTTGAGAATTCTTTGTTTAGCTCTGTACCCCATTTTTTTAATAGGGTTATTTGATTTTCTTGAGTTATATATATAAATAATTTGATATTAGCCCCCTCTCAGATTTAGGATTAGTAAAGATTTCTTCCCATTCTTTTCATTGCCATTTTTTTCTTAATGACAATGTTCTTTTCCTTACAGAAGCTTTGACATTTTATGAGGTCCCATTTATTAATTTTTGATCTTACAGCACAATCCTTTGCTGTTCTGCAGTCTCTGGATGGTCATTCCTTCGCTCTGCACTACCTGGGGATTCATCCCATAAACAACCATCAAACCAACACATTATTGCAGATGTCAACAAGAGCTTATTGACAGGAGCCTGATATAGCTGTCTCCTGAGAGGTTCTGCCAATGCCTGACAAATTACTGAAGTGGATGTTCACAGTCATCCATTGGTTGGAGCTCAGGTTTCCAAATGAAGGCGCTAGAGAATGTACCCAAGTAGCTGAAAGTGTTTGCAGTCCTGTAGGAGGAACATCAATATGAACTAACTAGTAACCCAGAGCTCCCTGGGACTGAACCACCAATCAAAGAAAACACATGTTGGGACTTTTGGCTCTAGCTGCATATGCAGCAGAGGATGGCCTAGTTGGTTATCAGTGGGATGAGAGGCCCTTGGTTCTGTGAAGGTTCTATGCCCCAGTTCAGGGGAATGCCTGGGCCAGGAAGCACGAGTGGGTGGGCTGGTGAGCAGGGTGATGGGGGAGGTGATAGGGGATTTTTAGAGGGGAAAATAGGAAACGGGATAATATTTGAAATGTAAATAAAAATATCTAATAAAAAGAAAAATAAGGAAAAATAATGAATGATTTAAAGAATTAAAGTAAACAAACAAACAAAAAACCGCAGACAGCTTTTATTCTATTGCACTAAACTGTTCTGAAACTCAAATTCAATTATCTGTGAAAAGCTGAGGCAAGCTCTAAGGTGCTATAGCCATGAGCCAAAAGCTGCTGTATCCATGTAATATGATGGTAATCATGCTGCAAACTGGATGGCTGTTCAGGTGTGGGACAAGGAACGGAGTCACCATTGGTTTGGTGGTCTACTCTTCTCTCTTAATTCTTACTGATTTTTTGAGCACAGAAATTCAAATTTCATGATAAACTAGCCTAAGAATTTGTAGCTATTCCTGGTGTTGACTCTAAGAGATTTAGAGAATTTTTGATTGGTTGTTTTGTTTTGTTTTGTTTTGTTTTTCTGGTCTTTTTATTCCTAAAATTACGATCAAATATCATTTCTAGTATTTATTAGTAAAAAAGACTTGTACTTTCAAAAACTCAGCTACTTTATTGCTTAAAATAAGAAATTATATGATGTTTTCATGTTTTTCTGAGATATACAACATTAGCTATTTTGATGCTGAATAATATACAAAAATGTATTTAATTACATATGTGGAGAGTATTGTGTCTCCCACTGTCCTTCATTTAATAAAGGTATTGTGATTATGTATTATATATGTAGAAACTTAATAAATCAAAAAAATGCTGCTGCACAGCTGCTAGAAAATTTATAACTTCTACATATATGGTATTGCTTAACTTTGATTCTGCTGCAAGTTACTTATGAATAAAAGAATATAACTGATTGATTATAAAAACCATAAAATATCCTCGCCAGCACAATATACTACACTCTCCCAAAAATGCAAATGCTAAAACTAACTACTGGAAAATTTGATGGAAGGAAGTCAAATAAAACAACATAATTTATTCTTTTTAGCATTATTTATATAGATTTAGTACATACAAGGGACAATCTTACACAATTCAACACTAATTTATTTAATTCTCATTAAAATAACAGAAGGATGCTTAAACTATTTTAAAATTACCATTTTTACTAATTTGTACATGTAGAAAATGGGAGCAAGATGACGATAGTAAATTTAAAAAAGAGTATGTTTTGCCTGGATGACCTTTCAAAGCTTAACTTTTAGGGGGAGGGTTGTCAGGACTTTTATTTGTCATAGTTAAATGAATCTCAACATAGCATAATAATTTAAAGGATATAAAAAGATTAGTTAAACTGAGTTATAATGTCACACATGAAGTCTATAACACAACAACTTTATTCCTTCCAAATCCTTGTATGGCCTCTATTAGGCAGCTCTTATTTTTGAATCCTCATCCTCTCATGTCTAGAATTTTGCTTTTTTCTTATAAAATGGGGTATGTTACATCAGCATTGAGTGTTATCAATTATGGGTCTTTTCTCTTGCTGCTCTTCCAGAGAACCTTAGATGAATTACTAGCACAAAGGTCAGAATATTCAAAACATCCCATCACTCAATTCCTGCCAATCGCATTTCTTCTTCTGGCCTCCATGAGCTCCCAAACTCACTACTCCATGGGCATACACTATACTATATACACATAAATAAAAATAAAAATTTAACTTTTAGCCTCTATTCAATGTTTCCTTGTTGAAAATAGATACCTGGAATGGAAAGGCATTTGGGGATAAAAAATATTTGAACACACACACACACACACACACACACACACACACACACACACACATATATATATATATTTGACACAGGGTTTCTCTGTATAGTCCTGGCTGTCCTGGAACTCAGTCTGTGGACCAGCCTATTCTTGAACTCAGAAATCCGCCTGCCTCTGCCTCCCAAGTGCTGGGATTAAAAGCATGTGCCACCGCACCCGGACCAAACATAAATGTTAATAAATTATTTCTGCAGACATAAAAGGTTAATTAACACTAATAGAATGTGAGACTTTCCATAGATTTAAAGAATTATTTATTTCTGGGGGCTGGAAAGATGGCTCAGTGGTTAAGAGCACTGACTACTCTTCCAGAGGTTCTGAGTTCAATTTCCAACAACCACATGGTGGCTTACAACCATTTGTAATGGGATCTGATGCCCTCTTCTGGTGTGTCTAAAGACAGCTACAGTGTATTCACTTCCATATAAAAATAAATAAATAAATAAATAAATAAATAAATAAATAAATAAATCTTTGCAAAAAAATTACTTCTAATCTTGGCATGATGGCTAGCAGGATCACTAATTCAATATGTTAACCAAAAATTCCTGAGGCAGTGATTGCTATACTGCCCTTATATTTTACCACAGTGTAATTTAAGGGATTCATGGGAGTTTGAACAATCAAGCTTTATAAAATAAAATCAAATGTATTATTCTTTCATAATCTAAATGGACTATATTTGCTGTCAGGGCATGTAAAATAGGTTGAGGTTTTATGTTTTGATTTGTTTACAAGTGTAACACCACCAGTAGATGTTTGCATACTCAAAAAATATGCTATTTTCTTATTTGGTGTGGGATTATGATATGATTCATGAAATGAAGAGGACATTCTTAGACTATGGATCACTAAATATTCCCAGTACTCATAGACAATATATGCCTACTTGGCAGGAATTGTTTATATTATTTTCACTCACATCGAAAGAATCTTGAAGACATTAAATTGGTATTTTTGAGATTGCTTGATATTTCTAAGTTGCACACATTAATAACTTCATTTACACTTCAGCCAGTTTCTGTTGTAATGTTTCCCTTTTCATTTCTGATTTTAATTTGGATACTATGTCTATGCCCTCTAGTTAGTTTGGCTAAAGGGTTTATCTACCTCATTGATTTTCTCAAAGAACAAGCTCTTAGTTTTGATGATACTTTGTACAGTCCTTTTTCTTCCTACTTGGTTGATTTCAGCCTTGAGTTTGATTATATGTTGCAGTCTATTCTGCTTAAGTGTATTTGCTTCTTTTTTTGTTTTAGAGCTTTCAGATATACTGTTCTGCTGCTAGCACATGATCTCTCCAGTTTCTTTATGCAGGCACTCAGAGCTATGAGTTTTACTGTTAACACTGCTTTCATTGTGTCCTATAAGTTTGGGTAAGTTGTGCCTTCATTTTGTTAAATTCTAACAGGTCTTTAATTTTTTTTTCTTTATTTCTTCCCTGACAAAGTTATCATTGAGTAGGAAGTTGTTCAGCTTCCATGTGAATGTGGGCTTTCTGGATTTTTGTTATTGTTATCATCAGCCTTAGTTTGTCATGGCCCGACAGAATACATGGGATTAATTCAATGTTCTTTTATCTGTTGAGGCTTGTTTTTGTGTCAGATTATATGGTCAGAGTTGGAGAAGTTACCCTGAGATGCTGAGAAGGTATGTTCTTTTGTCTTAGAGTGAAATGTTCTATAGATATGTGTGTAATTCATTTGGTTCATAACTTCTGTTTGTTTCACTGTGTCTCTGTTTAGTTTCTCTTTCCATTATCTCTGTCCATTGATGAGAGAAGGGTGTTGATATCTCCTACTATAATTCTGTGAGGCTCAATGTGTGCTTTAAGCTTTATTAACATATCTTTTACAAATGTGGGTTTCCTTGCATTTGGGGCATAGATTTTCAGAATTCAGCCATAATATTTTTGTAAGGTTTTAATATATACAGTTATTGTGGATTTTTTTGATCTGTGTACATATTATGATCCTGTTTTGTTGTTGTTTCAAAGTTTCCAGTACCTATCTTCTTGGCTAAAACTTCAGGGAATAGTTTTGTGTATATGTCCTTTATGAAAATGAATGTTAATTATTGTCATAGAATTGTTTGAGATCAAAATTTTTAAAAAAATTCAACATTGTAACTTTTGAGAATTGTTTAGTCTTCCATAGCTATTTTCTAAAAGCCCTTCAATACCAAGAAAGTTAGGGAGTTATCCTTTACACAAAGGGAAGCTTAAGTATATGATAAATCATTGCTTTAATGTTACCCACATTATCTGTCAGCAGAATGTTTTCCTTTTAGACATTTATAAAATTTCTCATCCCCAGTGTCCAACCAGAGTCATATAATTTGTTGACAATTAGAATCTTTTCATAATATTAAAATTAAATCTTATTCATTGACAAGTTATATCTCTCTAAATATTTACAAGTCATTATTATGTATTTGAACTATATAATATAGATGAGGACTAGGAAAATTTAATTACCTGCCTAACATTTGAAAAGCTTCAAATGTTATATAAGGAAATCCATGTATAGCATTCAGATTCTGAGGTCCATTTTTACCCACTGCACCTATTTTCTATTACTATATTCATCACAGACACCCCTCCATCAACAAGTATTCTAAGTATGACTACAGGTTCTGTGATTTCTATAGTCTGTTAGTAAATTTTAGTTATATAGCAGATGGGTTCTATACTCACAGATAAAAGGCATATGAGCTTTCACAGCAGTCAAATGCAGGGTATGACAGATGGGAGTCATTCCTCTGTAGATCTTGAACCACAGCATATTGGCAATCAACTTTGAAAAGAAGTTGCTAACTGTGATATTCATATCTTATGGTAATTAGACTTTCAAAAATAAATATAGACTTTAAATATCATTCAGTATAATTGTAATTCAAATGAATAAAACATATTTTTGCAGTTTTCACATATAAGAACAAATCAAAGATACTATATCTATATTATATGAATCATTTGTTTACATAGAATTTTGGATTATGACTCATCAGCCTGTACATAAGTCTTCTAGCTATGCCTAACATGCAAGTGAAACCGATTCTGTTTGTAATCACAGAGGAAACCTTGTTGATCACACTGAAATCAAAGTAATAAAATCTCATCAGTTCATTTATTATGTTGGATCCCAAGAAATTCACATTGGAAGTGAAAGAGAGGCTACTTGAGAAAGGAATAAACATCAAGAATCCAGCTGAGTACATGAGTGTTATAAAAGCATGATCCTGAAAAGGAAGAAAGCAGCAGGGAACATTAAGAGTTTACAAGAGGAAATATAAATTTAGAACAAATGCAGAAACTAAGAATGACTAGGGATTTTGTTTGCTGGAAATGATTCTGTAGAGAAAAATGCATAAGCAGTTATACTATTCATCAGGAATACATCTTATTTAGATCTTTTATATATATATATATATATATATATATATATATATATATATATATATATATATATATATATAGTAAAGTTCTTGCTGTACTCTCACATTAATGATGTCTGAAAACTATGAAAAGGAACAATTTATTTAATTTTAAATCTACACCTGTAACTTGGGGATAATTATTACTTGGAATATTTAAGTTTAACACACAAACACACACACACACACACACACACACACATTGCATGTTAGGTGTAGCTAGAAGACTTATAATCAGTTTTATCTCTCTCTCTCTCACTATATATATATATATATATATATATATTATAGGAGAAAGAAAGAGATTGCTAGAAATTTATTCTTTTTTTTTTTTTTTTTTTTTTTGTGGAGGTGCCATTGACTCTACCCAAACATGTATTAGTAAACACATCTAGTCAAGTTGTTAAGGCTTGTTAAAGTAATTTTAGCTACTTAACAATTGTAAACAAAACAGCAGATTTTCAAAATCTCTAGATCTATTAAATGTATTACTGATTAGTACATTAGGTAATTAATTGTAAGGCAAATTGTTTCCTGCTTTGTAAAGAGGGTACAAGAGTAAAGAGGTCTTGGAAGTGATGTGGACATATATTCTGGAACATCATATTCCAACAAATTATTTATTATTAATAGATTCAGTAATTCTGAGAGTTCTTTTTGTAGAGCATGCAATATTTCTTGTGCAACAATGTCAATATTCTCTAGTCACTGTTAGTGCACAATTGTAGGAGAAACAGTGTTAGAACTTCTCAACAAGTGGTTACCTCTGAAACTATACGGTTTTGTGTTGTTTTGCTTCTCTTCCTGTTCTCTTAGACTTGGTAGAATTTAGTCTTTCTGAACTACCTAGAGTTTTAAGCCCTGTTTTATAATATGATTTTTTTTTTAATAACTGAAGTCATTTAAATAAAGGTTAAAACAAATGAGTATATTCCGGTTATCTGGATGCTTTCTAGGTTTGTGCACAGAAGCTCTCTAGTCAATATTAACTTGCTTTAGACTTAATAAATTATTGAGAATGAGATCCCAAATAGAATTTGTCTATAAGTTATAGATGGGCTACACACCACACTACCCTGGAAAGCTATTGTGAAACTTTGACTCTTAAAGGTTTTTCTTTCTAATTCATTCTAAAATAAATACTATACATTTAATTCTAGATGTCATTGATGATTATAGATTATCCTCTATTGAGTATGGAGTATCCAAACTCTAAAAGTTTTCAATTTCTCTTGCTGGTTGTTGAAATAAGATTCATATTCATAGCATTAAAGATCTTTATTATGACACCTATGTTTCTTTTCTTCTCTGCCCATTTTTAATACATACACATATTTGAAATTTTCATCAGGTTTTTGACAGATGGGCTTACATTTCAACAATCTGTGATGTTGCATTATTTCTCCCACAAGATTATGAGCTCCTGATAGAAATGAAAAATTTTAAATCATGCCTACATATGTAGCAAAGTATCTTGCATTCACTAGATGTGCTTTCATTATTATGTATTACATTCTTCTGCTACTTCAGCACTAAAATCAACCTACACTTTTTTTTTTTTTTTTTTAAATTTTGGTTTTTCGAGACAGGGTTTCTCTGTTTAGCCCTGGCTGTCCTGGAACTCACTTTGTAGACCAGGCTGGCCTCGAACTCAGAAATCCGCCTGCCTCTGCCTCCGGAGTGCTGGGATTAAAGGTGTGCGCCACCACGCCCAGCCAACCTACACATTTTATAAAACAGTCTATACTAGAAAAGAACATGGGTTTTGATGTTATTTAATTCTGCATTTAAATACTAATATTGTTTCTTGTGGGTTATGTTCTCTTCATTATGTTATTTAATACCTATGAGTTTCGTTTCCACATTTGTCATGACAAATATAATAACATAGATTTTATTGGATAAATAATACATTGATATGAACTATACTATATATTGTTTATAAGGCAGTTATAACAATTGTTGGAACATAACTATTTTACCTATTTTTGTAGACACCATATCAACACTTTAAAATTTAAGAAAATTGTATTCATTTCTTTGTCTAATCATTTTTTTAAAAAAATCCACTCTCCAAAGATTGTAAATATATATCATCTCATTCTATTTTTATATTTGAAGTCTCTTAAAAGATATAAGGTTTCCAAAATTACATTTTAATGTTACTTTCTTAAGTGCTTTGCAAGAAGCACTTCACAAAACAGAATACTCAATCATAAAACCTGACTACTTGACTTTGTCAGCAATAATCAAAGCTAATATCCTTAATTCCTTCTGTGTCCATAGCACATAAAGACTACATTTGAAGCAGCATTAAATTAATACTGCTGCATTGAAACTTTAATAATAAACATCTCAAGAAAAGCAGCATTTACAAAATCAACTATAACTTTTTCCCAAAAACCATGAAAATCATGTCTTAAATGATTCTATAAAAAAAAACCGGAGACAGAATTCTTTGTAAAATACCTATCTATATGTGAGATATGTTCATATATTCTGTATTTATATAAGTAAGAACATCCTTACATGAAATTCATACTGAAGTTAAATGGCATATTCAATGTTATACATTACTTGTTAAAGCACAGAATGTTAAGTTTATTGCAAAGAATACCATTAAGTATAAGTCCCTTATTAGCCTTTTCCTGCAAAGTAAAATGCTTCCTGCTGAAAGACTGCCTAAGCATGCTGATGCAGGAAGTAATCTTTTTTTTTTTTTTTTTTTTTTTTTTTTTTTTTTTTTTTTTTTTTTTTNAGATCCGTGAAGAATTGAGTTGGAATTTTGATGGGGATTGCATTGAATCTGTAGATAGCTTTTGGCAAGATAGCCATTTTTACTATATTGATTCTGCCAATCCATGAGCATGGGAGATCCTTCCATCTTCTGAGATCTTCCTCAATTTCTTTCTTCAGAGACTTGACCTGCTGAGCCATCTCACCAGCCCCGGAAGTAATCTTTAAAGCATCCTTCCATGCACTTTCAACCCTTCTACCTACTTGGACATTAAACAATATGAAAAAGTAGTTGCTTAAGATATGGTTATAGTACAAGCCAGATACACCTTTTACCATACAGCTGTAATGATTCTTTGAGGTAGTTATGTTTATTTTGACAAATATCATGAAACGGAATATTGGTATCACTTTCTTAGAGTAAACTATGTTCTTTGTATTTGAACACTTGGAAGTGAATGTATACACGAAAGAAAGATGTTGGAAAATACAGCCATATTTAAGGTGCCACAACACATTAACTGCAGAAAATAATTTGATGGATTTTTCTAAAACCCACAGTGCCCCTGAACATGCTTTCTATGTATCATTTATACATACTCTCTCTAAAATGATTATCTCATGAAAAGTTGAGTGTGCTTTGAGAATCTTGTTGTTCAACTAAGTGTAATTGTTTTTCTACTTTTCATTTCTGTTATCACCTTTGAGTGTTTTGTGCTGCTGTTTATATGTAGTGTGGAAACATATTGAGATTCTATTGATTTTTTTCTAGTGCAACTGTTTTTCAAAAGCTCCCTTGTTATTGGTTTAAAGGAGAATTTTACAACATGTCAAATGCATATTTTTAATATTCTAATAAAATATCTTTGGGAGTAAGCTCTTCTGAGTTGTTATAATTTACACCTGCACAAAATGTTCTCTGTTGTAAATGAAGGTAAATAAAATAAGACTTGGGCAGCATGGTGACATAATACCACATGTGTAATATTTGTAAGTGATAATGATACTGAATCAATGTAGAACCACTTAGATAAAACAGTCATTTAGTACTTGAAAGATCAACTCAGTGGTAGTAGGTATTATGTCTCACACTCATTCACATAAGCAGTCAGTGGCAGAGATAGACACAGATCTTCTTGTTTACAAGATCATTGTCCACCAAAAAGTTTCATTTTCTTAAAAAATACATTTTGATTATAACAGTTGTGTCAAAACATTTATAAAGATTTATAAGTCCACTGGATTAATTTCACATTGATTTGATTTGCTTTTTGGAGATATATAATTATACTTAAGCACTTTCCTATCCAACAACATAAGATTTCTTATTTATTTTTTTCTCCTTCCTTCCTTCCTTTCTTCCTTCCTTCCTTCCTTCCTTCCTTCCTTCCTTCCTTCCTTCCTTCCTTCCTTCCTTCCTCCCTTCCTCCCTTCCTCCCTTCCTCCCTTCCTTCCTTTCTTTCTTCCTTTCTTCCTTTCTTCCTTTCTTCCTTTCTTCCTTCCATTTTTCTGAGAGAGGGCTTCTCTATATAGCCCTGGCTTTCCTGGAACTAACTTTGTAGACCAGGCTGGTCTCAAACTCAGAAATCTGCCTGCCTCTGCCTCCCAAGTGCTGGGATTAGACGTGTGTGTCACCACCACTCAGCAAGACTTATTTTTATCTATTTTAAATTTATGATTACATCTCTTTATTCTCTTTACACTTGCTGACTTCTGAGATGGTTTCATTCTATTTTGAAAATTTTACATTCCGTGTCAGTATAATTATGCAAGGCTTTATCTCTCTGATTCTTTACCTTATATGTTTTACTTAACAGAATAATGTCTGGCTCTGTCCATACTAACACAAAATATTTCATTCTTCTTTATGTTGTCAAAAATGACAGGATTTTATTCATTTTATGGTTGAATACTATTACATTTTAATAACTATACATTTTTTATCCATTGGCCATTCACTAATGTACACTCATGATATATTCATCTCTGATCTGGAACTGTAGGCTGAATAAACCCTTTCTTCCCAATCTTGTTTTTTGATGATGATATTTTATCTCCATATATATT
>LR753312.1:1010462-1030595 GCA_902729485.2 Mus minutoides
ACTCACGCGTAACCCCAATGCGATCTTAAAGTCCTGGGGTGTCCCTAGCTGTGTCCGCTGGGCTCAGAGGAAAGATCTACAAATACTTTTTTTATTAAATATCTCCAACACTGAAAAAATTTTAAATTGTGTTTGAGCCTTTCATTCTCCCTACTCTTTTAAATTTTCTCAAGTTATTATTTTTTATTACCTTAATTGTTTTCTTGCTCATGTCTTAAATACCATTTATGGAAATAACCTTAATAATACAATAGTGCCAAAACACTTTAGAGTTCCCTTGAAATAAAAGATTATGCCAAAGCTCTTTATAATGCAAGGAAATACTTGCCAGCTGTATACACTTGACTGAGGATGAATATCTAGAATATGAAGAGAACTAAACTAAAGTCTAAAGTTAGGAAAAATAATTAGGAAAAATGGGCTAAGAACTGAAAACAGAGTTGTCAAATGAGAAAATACAAACATTCAACAAGAAACCAAAAAGAATGTTTGCAGTTACTAGAAATCTACACAATATATTTATTTCATTAGTCTAATGAATGTTTAGTTACAAGGGTGCAAAATATGGATTTGATTTATAAGTAGATGACCCTCTTTAATCCTAAGTGTTTAACAAACATACAAGCATAAGTATATAATGATTTTTAACAATCAATAAAAGCAGTAAATAATTTACACGTATGTATGCAATGTGATAGATACACAAATAATTTATATTTCCATTGAGTTTCATTATTTCATTCTTAATAATTTGGTATATTTCTGCCTACAATATTCTATAATTTATAGATACATGCTAAGACTCCACCTCATAAAGGAAAAAGCTTTGTGTTTGTTTGATTACATTTCTTTCCTAGGTATGAGTATGTACTTCAATTTCTCAAAAATCCTAATATCAAAATATGATGCTATAAGCTGATTTCTTTAAAATCTGTTTTAATAAATGAAAGATTTTTATGAAATAAAATATGTGAAGTACACAGTGAAATTGATGTTATGAAATATTCAAAAATTTTGCCTCTTGTTATTTAATAAAAATAACAGAATAATACTTTAATATTTAAATGAATCAAAGATTTATTTTCTATTTTAATCAGTTGATAGACATCTAGACTGTTTTTATTTTCTGGATATTATGAATAGAGCATGAATAAACGTGAATTATTTTTTATTAGAAAGTCCTCTATACATTCACCCTGCCCTGCTCCCCAAGCCACCCACTTCTGCTCCCTGGCCCTGGCATTCCCCTGTACTGGGGCAAATAATCTTTGCAAGAGCAAGGGACTCTCCTCCAATTGATAGCCTACTAGGCTATCCTCTGCTACATAAGCAACTAGAGGCACAAACTCTGTGGGGCTCATAGTCATCTATTGAATGGAACACAGAGCCCCAAAGAAGGAGCTAGAGTACTCAAGTACTCAAGGAGTTAAAGGTTTCTGCAACCTTATAGGAGGATAAACAATATGAACTAACTAGTACCCCCCCAGAGCTAGTGAACATGAATTATAAGCTATATCTATAGAATGATACAGAGGTCTAAAGGTATATGACCAAGAGTTTGCAGGTGGATTAAATATTAGATTTATTTCTAACTTTTCAAGCAAGCTTCATTCTGATTTCCATAGTGGCTGGTCAATATTGTTTTCCTAAAAGTAGTAAATAAATGTTGCTATTTTTACACATTAACACCAACATTTATCATCATAAAACAAAAAGGTTCTGCAATAAAGGAAACCAATTGATCAATGGAATAGAACTGAGGACCACATTTTAGCCCATTTTCCTACAGATACTTGATTTTGACTAAGAACTTGACAATATACATTACCTAAATCTTCAACAAATTTTATTAGTAGTTCTAGATATCTTCAAGTAGAAAATAAACTTTGTTCCTTATATGTTACTTTACACAAAATTCAATTCAAAATTAACATTAATCTGAATGTCTGAATATGGTAGAGGAGAAAATGGAAGATAAATTTAAACCCAAGAGAGCACTAAAGAACTTTCTTAAAAGGACCCTAACATTATGAATAATAATTAAAAAATGGCACCTTGCTATGGGCAGAGCAGCTGTGAGCAACATATGGATCTGAAAAAAAGAGAGGACTAACTGACATAGGCACAAGACCCAGTGCTTACTTCACAAATGAACAATATTTAATTTTCTATAGTTTTCTCTATAGCCTTTGGTTATTTACTAAAGATAGCAATATCAACAGAATTTGTGAAAATAGTCTCTGGACTCCATTATCTGAGTACTTCATTCTTCTCTTCCTTCAACCTTGTGGTCTTCTTTTATCAATCGTCTTGGGACTTATCTATGCCTTCCATTTTTCACATTTTCTGTAGCTTTCTATACTCAGGGCTACATTTGGGTTTAAGTTTCTGCCCAAGAAAGAAACTACAGACCATATGGACTACAAAACAACACACTGAATCTAAAAAAAAAAAAAAAAAAAATGCTACAGAAAACTAGATCATTGTTTGGACCAATGAGCAGCCTACAAAATGAGAGAAATAGTTATCAAGTAAAATCAGACAGTGTTTACAATATGCAAAGAGCCCCAAAAACCTAAACAACAAGTAAACAATTTAACTTAGCAAATGTGGCATGGCATTGAACTTAGCACACTGAAACATTGAAATATAAATGGATGAGAAACATTTAAAAATGTTCAACTCCCCATGCTTTCAAAGAAATGTAAATTAAGACTATTCTGAGAATTCTTCTTACCTCTATACAAAAGACTAAGATAAAATACTAGATGATGAGATATCCAAGTATTCTGATGCCAAATGCACTGATTTTAAATGCTCCAAATGTAGAGTGGATGATTAGTAATTATTCAAGTAAATGACAAATTTTAATTATATAATGTATTTAATCTGATATAATTGATAAAATTAATATGAAAACAGAATTAGAGCTCTCTCTCTTTCTCTCTCTCTCTCTCTCTCTCTCTCTCTCTCTATATATATATATATATATATATATATATATATAATTAAATTATGCATATTAATACTATATATATTCCAAGGTTAGTAGATACTTATAGATAGATTATAGATGTACAGGTGATAAAGAGAAAGATACATATATAAACACATATATAGATACATAGAAATATAAATATTAGTTTCAAATTATATCTAAGATTAATGCTTTCTGATCATATATATCCATGTATAGACTCAAAAGTAAAAAATAAAAAATAAAAATAAAAAGAAAGAATACTAGAGATGAGTATGATTATGCATATCTATAATCCTAGCACTTGAGATAATGGTGCAAAACATCAACAGTTTTAGGCCAGCCTGTAGTAAATAGTAAGTTCCAGGATAATCTAGGTGATATACCCATACCCTATCTTAGTAAATTTATAAATAAAATAAAAATGATGTGATTGCTTGTCCAATTCAAATTATTTGAACCCAGATACTAATATGCATATTTGTATATATGACAATGACAAATACTCATTTTCTGAGTTTTCTATTTTTATTTTTTTGTTGATTATTTGATTTATTTACATTTTAAATGTCACCCCCCTTCCTCATTTCCACTCTGCAAACTTCCAATCACTCTCCCCTCCTCCTGCTTTCATGAGGGTGCTCCCCCACCCACCCAAACAGTCCTGCCTCATCTCCCTAGCATTACTTTATACTGGGGCATCAAGCCTTCATAGGACCAAGAACCTCCTTCCCATTGAGGATAGATAAGGCTATCCTTTGCTACATATGCAGCTGGAGCCATGGGTCCCTCCATGTATATATACTCTTTGGTTGGTGGTTTAGTCCCTGGGAGCTCTGGGAGGTCTGGTTTATTGACATTGTTGTTCTTCCTATGGGGTTTCATACCACTTCAGTTCCTTCAGTCTTTCCCCTAACTCCAACATTGGGGTCCCCATGCTCAGTCATCCATTGCTTTATCCGTCCATCCATTTCTTTATTTGCGAGCATCCATTTCTTTATTTGTCAAGCTCTGGCAGAGCCTCTCAGGGGACAGCTATATCAGGATCCTGTCAGCAAGCACTTCTTGGCATCAGCAATAGTGACTGAGTTTGGTGGCTGCATATGGAATGGATCCCCAGGTGGGGTTGTCTCTGGATGGCCTTTCCTTCAGTCACTGCTCCATTTTTTATCTCTGTATTTCGTTTAAACAGGAGCAATTCTGGGTTAAAATTTTGAGACATGAGGGTGGCCCCACCCCTCAACCAGGGAGTTTGCCTAACCTCTCCATATAACTTCTACATGTTCCTTCTTCCCTTTGTTGGGTATTTCAGCTAATGTCATTCACTGTGGGTTCAAAACTTACTGACAGGGAATGAAAATTATTTTGATTGTCTGAGAAATAATAGATGTTCATCCCTTGATGCTATAAAAGTGAAATATCATCACTGTTTATAATGTAGTATAATATTCTGTTGAATTTATCCAAAAGCAAGTCAAACATAAATATTATATATTATATAAACAATATTTTATATCAAGATATAAAATATAACATTTGGAATATTTATGTTTTATTTATTTCTCTATGTTTGTTTTTATTTGTGTCTTACAAATTCATTGATATGCTTAGTAAATAGGCTATATGGAGCCATAATTAAATTGTCATTTTATGGATATGTCAATATTTAAAACCGTGCTTGAGGTACACAAGATTCCTGTCCTAAACCTAACTTGTAATGTAACCAGTAATGCTCTAACTTGGCAGTATTAAATATTAATTTGGAATTATGCATTAATAATGTAAGTCAATTGACTTTTTAAAAGGTAACCTGATGTTGTCTGTTAAAGTACCTTGTATTGTTGATAAACTGACAAAGACTTCATAAAGGACATGTGTTACAGAAACATTGTGAAAATTATGGCCATGAATCTCTCTACTGAATTTGATACTAGTTGATCTTATTTTGTGAAAAGAAAATATAAATATTTTCCATGTTAAATATTCAAAGTATAAAGTTTCTAGATCTCACAGAAGACATCAAGGCAGAGGAGGCCATATTTGAAGTAAACTCATGGCAGATATTTGAAAACTGTTTTTTATAATTATTAGTAAAACTTAAAATTCAAGTCAGTGAATTTAACCCAGTTGTTTGTTTTATCACTCCATTCTAGAGGAAATGTGAGCAAGCATCTATCAAGCAACAAATGAAAGTAAAGATACCACCAAATTCCAATTCACTGAACTAAGGGATTCTATTGGGATTATGTATGAGAGTTTAGCTCAGGATTTACTTATAGGACCTGAAAAGACATCACCAAATTCTACACGTTGGACTCTTTTCTTTCTAGGCACATGTTGATTTATGGATATTCCTAATTACTCAGCTGTTCTCTGCCTGCTTGGTTTTCTTTCTTTCTTTCTTTCTTTCTTTCTTTCTTTCTTTCTTTCTTTCTTTCTTTCTTTCTTTCTTTCTTTCTTTCTTGTCTGTTCAGATGCTTTTTGTGTCTTTTTGGAAGTTAGGTTTTTGTGATTATTTCTTACTGATTATATTCACTTGGGGATAGAGGAATGTAGTAAATCTGTTCCGCTGCAGAACTTTCTGAAGTTTTCTTTTACATCTGGAGCTTAAGGAGCTTTCCATCAAAATAGAATGATTTGCCTTTCTTTTGAATATCTTGAGTGAATGAAATTCCTTGAGGGATAGAATATTTCACATCTTTTTTAATATCCTGTGTGTTACATAGAATATTTCACATCTTTTTTAATATGCTGTGTGTTACATAGTTTCCCTTCAATGTGGAAGTTTTTCTTTGACAAAATTTCTAAACGATACATAGTCAAAAGAATTAAAAACTATTTTTTACTTTTTTAAGCAGATTTTTTATTAGATATTTTCTTTATTTACATTTCAAATGTTATCCCCTTTCCTAATTTCCCCTCTGAAAATCCCCTATTCCCTCCCCCTTACCCCTGCTACTCAATCCATCCACTCACATTCCTTGTCATGGCATTCCCCTATGCTGGGGCATAGAGGCTTCATAGGGTTCTTTCCCACTTCTGGCTATTATAAATAAGGCTGCTATGAACATGGTAGAGCATGTGTTCTTAATACAAGTTGAAACATCTTCTTGGTATATGCCCAGGAGAGGTATTGCTGGATTTTCTAGTAGTACTATGTCCAATTTTCTGAGGAACCATCAAACTGATTTCCAGAGAGCAATATTGTTAACTCATCTTATTTATACCATGAATTATTTTTAGATAATTATTTTTACTGAGATGATTTATTTTCTGTGCCTTTTGTAAGACATACAATATAATATGTCATTTGAAATAGTGTATAGAATTTTTACATTGTAATGCTTAGACTGAAAAACATTTTTTTCTGTATAAAGGTTGTTCTTATGGATATTTGTTGTTAGAAAGTCTCAAGAACTTAGTTTTTAAAATTAATAATATTCAGTTAATTTTTAAAGATTTATTTTTATTTTATGTGAACAAATGATTTGCATGCATGCATCTAATAACAGTGAGTACAAATGTAGTACCTGTATTGACCAAAGAAATGTTTTCAATATCCTGGAACTAGAGTTAAGAATACTTGTAAGCCATGATGAGGGTTCTGGGAATAAGATCCGGATCCTCTGAAACAGCAACATTTGCTGCATCCCCTAGTTTTTAAATTTGTTCTTTATTCTGTATATTTTTATATTAACTAAATTCTTAATTTAGATTATATGAATAATCATAAATTATATTTTTTTCTACCTGATGTATTCTTCTAAATTACATGTATTTTCTGAACAAATTAGAGTCTGGTAATTTTATTCGTCCATGACTGAAGAGGTGTATTTTTATCATTTTTATGAATGAACACATTTTATGTAAAATCTTAGATTTCATAATCACTTTTATAAATATTATATTTGGTGAAATAATATACCCTTTTCTTTATTTTAGATGTTAATCAATTGACTGAAGTAAACCACAAATATTTAATGGAAATACAGTAAAACAATTAGAAAATTTATGGGTATTTAATTTAAAATTGCATGACAAACTACTAAATTCATGTAGGGTGATAACATTCAATCTAGTGAGGAAGACACATTTCTACATTTGATAGAGTCCATGTCAACCATTAGAATCATTATTTAGAATCTGAGTATTTATAATCACTACTAATACTTAAATATCCTGATTAGAATTCAGATTACAGGATAAAGATTGAATGATTTGTTATGATTTAACCAACTCCCATTAAGTTTGTTTTGTATTTAACTTAATTGTATAATTTTTCTTTTTTTTTTTTTCTTTTTTTTTTTATACAGAGCAACATAGAACATGCATGTTCTTTTTTTTTCAACTTTTTTCCCCATTTTTATTAGGTCTTTTCTTCATTTACATTTCAAATGTTATCCCAAAAGTCCCCTATACCCTCCCCCATCCCCCGCCCTGCTCCCCTACCCACCCACTCCTACATCTTGGCCCTGGCGTTCCCCTGTACTGGGGCATATAAAGTCTGCATGACCAAGGTGCCTCTCTTCCCAATGATGGCCAACTAGGCCATCTTCTTATATATATGCACATAGAGACATGAGCTCTGGGGGTACTAGTTAGTTCCTGTTATTCTTCCACGTATAGGATTGAAGACCCCTTCAGTTCCTTGGGTACTTTCTCTAGCTCCTTCCTTGTGAGTCCTGAGTTCTATCTAATAGCTGATTGTGAGCGTCCACTTCCATGTTTGCCAGGCATTGGTATAGCCTCCCACAGCTATATCAAGGCAATTCAGCACTATCTTGCTGGCATATGCAATCATGTCTATGTTTGGTGGCTGATTACAGGATGGATCCCCGGCTGCTGTAGTCACTGGTTGGTCCATCCTTTGGTTCAGCTCCACACATGATCTCTGTAACTCCTTCAATGTGTGCATTTTTCTTAATTCTAGGGAGGGGCGAAGTGACCATATTTTGATCTTCGTTCTTCTTGAGTTTCGTGTGTTTAGTAAATTGTATCTTGGGTATTCTAGGTTTCTGGGCTAATATCTACTTATCAGTGAGTATATGTTATATGAGTTCTTTTGTGATTGGGTTACCTCACTCAGGATGATACCCTCCAGATCCATCCATTTGCCTAGGAATTTCATATATTCATTGTTTTTAATAGCTGAGTAGTACTCCATTGTGTAAATGTACCAATTTTTTTTGTATCCATTCCTCTGTTGAGGGACATCTAGGTTCCTTCCAGCTTCTGGCTATTATGATTAAGGCTGCTATGAACATAGTGGAACATGTGTCCTTCTTACCTGATGGTACATCTTCTGGATATATGCCCAGGAGAGGTATTGCTGGATCTTCCAGTAGTACTATGTCCATTTTTCTGAGGAGCCTCCAGAGGGATTTCCAGAGTGGTTGAACAAGCTTGCAGTCCCACCAATAATGGAGGAGCGTTCCCCTTTCTCCACATCCATGCCAGCATCTGCTGTCGCCTGGATTTTTGATGGCTAACCATTCTTACTGGTGTGAGGTGGAATCTCAGGGTTGTTTTGATTTGCATTTCCCTGATGATTAAGGATGTTGAACATTTTTTCATGTGCTTCTCAGACATTTGGTATTCCTCAGTTGAGAATTATTTGTTTAACTCTGTGCCCCACTTTTTAATGGGGATATTTAATTTTCTGGTGTCCACCTTCTTGAGTTCTTTATATATATTGGATATCAGTCCCCTATCTGATTTAGGATTGGTAAAGATCCTTTCCCAATCTGTTGGTGGCCCTTTTGTCTTGTTGACAGTCTCTTTTGCCTGACAAAAGCTTTGTAACTTTATGAGGTCCTGTTTGTCAATTCTTGATCTTACAGCACAAGCCATTGCTGTTCTATTCAGGAATTTTTCCCCAGTGCCCATATCTTCGAGGCTTTTCCCCACTTTCTCCTGTATAAGTTTCAGTGTCTCTGGTTTTATGTGGAGATCCTTAAACCACTTAGACTTGACCTTAGTACAAGGAGATAAGAATGGATCAATTCCCTGTCTTCTACATGATAGCAGCCAGTTGTGCCAGCACCATTCGTTGAAAATGTTGTCTTTTTTCCACTGGATAGTTTTAGCTCCCTTGTCAAAGATCAGGTGACCATAGGTGTGTGGATTCATTTCTGGGACTTCAATCCTATTCCATTGATCTACCTGTCTGTTGCTGTACCAGTATCATGAAGTTTTTATTACAATTGCTCTATAGTACAGCTTGAGGTCAGGCCTGGTGATTCCACCAGAGGTTCTTTTATTGTTGAGAAGAGTTTTTGCTCAGTGGAAGCGTGCTGGGCCCATAATTTTGCTTTTATTTTTACAGACAGAAGTCCGTGTAGAACTTTAAGTTTATTCAACTAAAACTAAAGTACATTTGTTTAGGACACTTTTTCTTTCTTTCAATAAGATATAACCTTACAAAACAAATGGATATTAGTATGTTCTTTCTTCATGATGCAGAGGAGAGATTCAAACAGAGTAAGTAAGGAATACTGCTATGGGATAAGGAATGTATGGTGTCAAAATATTTTGTCTTCAGGAATGGGTAACAGAGGATAGCATAGGACTGGCATAATTTTAAATAAATATACCAGCTATTCATGAGTATATTTTTTGTATAAATTTCTGGTAAATTCTTAGCAATATTGTATTGCAGATATAAATTCATTTCTACACAAATATCACATTCTGGCTAGAAGTAATGCTAACATTTTATGTCTGAAGATGCCAAGAAAGTTAGAGACTAATACTCAAGAATTCAAACAAATGCAGAAATGAATTTATAGTTTATGAAAGATTTATATATTCTTCCTAGCTATGGAAAAAGTAGATCTGAGGCAATATTTTATCTCTAAGTGACATGCTTTCCTTT
Source organism: Mus minutoides (assembly GCA_902729485.2). NCBI lineage: Eukaryota > Metazoa > Chordata > Mammalia > Rodentia > Muridae > Mus > Mus minutoides. The sequence goes on from LR753312.1 coordinate 1,020,314, forward strand.
TGTAAGTACTAAAAATATAATATTTATATTTTGAGCATCCAAAGAGCCATTACCTTGAATCTCTGTCTTTTAATCATGAAGTGTAGATGATTTCTTTGGCAAAAAGCATTTGGTTTATTCAAGAAACCTTTTAACATGTCTTGTGCACTCAGTTAATCTGTCAGGCTGATAAAATAAGTTCTTCTTTGACCATCTTCTTCCTGTGCATATAAACTTTTATTTAATTCAGTTTGAAATAGCTAGCTTCTACATTTCATTTCCTTTTCATATGTGTGGCACTGTCTTTTATGCTTTGTTCTTTGCTGATATAAAATATTTATCAATATATTGTCTAAGAAGACCAGTTCCCTGCAGTATATTTCCAACATGTCTCACCATGTGGAAAATGACTCTTCTTGTTTATTTCTAAAATCTATAGCCACTTTTCCATATGTTAGGTTTATCTACTGATATTTTAAATGTAAAGGAAAAGAATTCTGTGGACATCAGTTACACACAGAAACTGCCATTAATAATAAATTTTAAATTAATTCATATCAAACTAAAATTGCACTTACAACTTTTATATGTGAAGCAAATAAAGATTTAAATATTTATAATTCTCATTAATTGGTAATAAAATAATTTCTTATACTGTTTTGGGGAAAACACTGTATTATTTAAATTGGTAAAAAATAACACTAATATAAAACACATATTTCAGCTTCAGTGTATTATTTTATTGTTATATAAATACATTCATTTAAACTGATATGTTAAGACAGTAAAAAAAAAAACATTACAATAAGTCAACCTTAATATATTTCTTATTCTATAGGAAAACTTAACAATAAATTAGTAGAACATTGCTTTGAATAATTTTTTGCCATTTATATTGGTGAAAGTTATTTAAGTTAAAATATTTGAAATTTTTACAAGGTATGTGTAAATATGGTTTCTCCCAACCAGGTCCCTTGTTCCATCTGCCTCCCCTGATTTTTTCTTCCCCATTCTAAATGAAATTGAAACATCCTCACTTGGACCTATCTACTTATTTTAGTTATGATCTGTAGGTTCTATTCTAGGTACTATGTACATTTCAGCCAATATCCACTAATCAGTGAGTACGTACTAAGCATATCTTTCTGGGTTACCTCATTCAGGATGATATTTTCGAGTTCCATCAATTTGCCTGCAAAAATTCACAATGTCCTAATTTTAAATTGATGAATAGTATTCCATTGTGTAAATGAACCACATTTTGTGTAATCATTCTTCCACCTTCTGGCTATTAAAAATAAGGCTGCTATGAACATGGTAGAGCATGTGTGCTTATGGTATGGTGGGGCATCTTTTGTGTATATGCCCAAGAGTAGTATAGGTAGGTCTTCAGATAGAACTATCTGCAATTTCTGAAGGAACCTCCAGATTGATTTCCAGAGTGGCTGTAACAGCTTGCAATCCCACCAGCAAATAAGAAGCGTTTTTCTTTCTCCACATCCTCGACAGCTTGTAATTTCCCTTGAGTTTTTGATCTCAGCCATTCTGATTGGTGTCAGGCAAAATCTCAGAGCCCTTTGAATTTGCTTTTCTTTGCTGACTAAGCACTCTGGGCATATCTTTAAGTGTTTCTTGGCCATTTGAAATACTTCCGCTATGATTCTCGGCTTAGCTCTGTATCCCATATTTTTTTTTCAATTTTTTATTAGATATTTTCTTCATTTACATTTCAAATGTTATCCCAAAAGTTCCCTATACCCGCCCACCTACTCCCCAACCCACCCACTCATACTTCCTGGCCCTGGTATTCCCCTGTAGTGGAGCATATAAAGTTTGCAAGACCAAGGGGCCTCTCTTCGCAGTGATGGTCGACTAGGCCATCTTCTGCTACATATGCAGCTAGAGACACAAGCTTAGGGGTCCTGGTTAGTTCATATTGTTGTTCCACCTATAGGGTTGCAGACCCCTTCAGCTCCTTGGGTACTTTCTCTAGCTCCTCCATTGGGGGCCCTGTGTTCTATCCAATAGATGACTGTGAGCACCCACTTCTGTATTTCTGCTAGAATATGCAATAGTGTCTGGGTTTGGTGACTGATTGTGGGATGGATTCCTGTATAAAGGTTGTTCTTATGAATATTTGTTGTTAGAAAGTCTCAAGAACTTAGTTTTTAAAATTAATAATATTCATAAACTCATTGTTTTGTTTTGTTTTGTTTTTTCAAGAAAGGGTTTCTCTGTATAGCCCTGGCTGTCCTGGAACTCACTTTTTAGACCAGGCTGGCCTCGAACTCAGAAATCTGCCTGCCTCTGCCTCCTGAGTGCTGGCATTAAAGACATGCACCACCATGCCTGGCTAAATTCATTGTTTTTAATAGCCAAGTAGTACTTCAATGTGTGAATGTACCACATTTTCTGTTTCAATTCTTCTATTGAGGGACATCTGGGTTCTTTCCACCTTACACCAGACAGAATGGCTAAGATCAAAAATTCAGGTAACAACAGATGCTGGCAAGAATGTGGAAAAAGAGGAACACTCCTCCATTGTTGGTGGGATTGCAAGCCTGTACAACCACTATGGAAATCAGTCTGGTGTTTCCTCAGAAAATTGGACATAGTACTACTGGAGGATCCAGCAATACCTCTCCTGGGCATATACACAGAAGGTTTCCAACTGGTAATAAGAACACATGCTCCTCTATGTTCATAGCAGCCGAATTTATAATAGCCAGAAGCTGGAAAGAACCCGGATGTACCTCATATTTTAAGTGAATTATTTTATTTTTTTTTGTAAGTTAACTTCTTGAGTTATTTATATATTTTGGAATTTAACCCTTTTATGGATGTAGGGTTAGTGAAGATTTTTTTTTCCCAATCTGTAGGTTGATGATTTTTCCTATTGACTATGTCCTTTGCCTTACAAAATCTTTTCATTTTCACGAAGTTCCATTTATTTATTTTTGATCTTAGAGCCCGAGCTGTTCAGTAAATTTCCCCCTGTGCCAATGTGTTCAAGGCTCTTTCCCACTTTTTCTTCTATTATATTCAGTGTATATAGTTTTATGCTGAGGGTCTTGATTCATTGGGACTTCAGCTTTGTGCAAGGTGATAAATATAGGTCTATTTTCATAAAGTGGCGAGGTATAAAATTAACTCAAATCAATAACCTTACTTTACACAAATGATAAATAGGCTGGGAAAGAAATTACAGAAACAAGACCCTTCACATTAGCCAAAAATAGTATAAAATATCTTGGTGTAAATTTTGCCAGGGAAGTGAAAGATGTGTAGGAAAGGAACTTCAAATCAGTGAAAAAACAAATTGAAGAACTAAGAGACTGAAAGATCTCCCAAGCTCATGGATTGGTAGGATAACGTAGTGAAAATGGCCATCTTACTAAAAACAATTTACAGATTTGATGCAATCCCCATCAAAATCTCCACTCAGTTCTTCAAAGAGTTAGAAAGAGGAATTTGCAGATTCATTTGGAATAACAAAAACCCCAAGATAACCAAAACAATTCTTAACAATAAAAGAACTTCTGGGAAAAGCATCATCCCTAACCTCAAGCTGTACTACAAAGCAATAGTGATAACAACTGCGTGTCATTGGAACATGGACAGAAAGGTCGATCAGTGGTATAGAATTGAAGAACCAGAAATAAACCCATATACCTATGGAATCTTGATCTTTGACAAAGAAGCCAAAACATACAGTGGAAAAAAAGACAGCATTTTCAATAAATGGTATTAGTTTAACTGATGGTCTATAGGGAAGAGGAGAATTTGACAGTTTGCTATAATTTGAGTATGGACAACCACAATTTTGTTGACATAGATTATGGTTATTTACTTCTTGAAGCAAATTAAAAGTTTTTGGTATTTTCATAATCAAATGAATACAGACTTTATCTTTTTGAAGTCCTTAAATTATGGCTTCTTTAACACTTATGACAGAAGAGAATACTTTAGAATTTATAGTTTATACAATAATTAAATTCATGTTTTCAACTTTTTTTCAGAATAGGTTAGATGCTCATTATATGAATAATCTTTTTACAATATTTGTGTTTTTAGTCTTAACATTTCAAAGAATTTGAACATAAAATTTGACTTGACCTCCATTGTTTCTTATTTTCATGCCCATACACGGAAGATTACAATAACTATACAATTTGTTAGTTGTAAATAAGGAAGACACAATGGTAATTTGTGCTATACATAAGGAATAATTAAGCCTTTGTGGAAATTTTTACAATTTTTGATATTAACATCTATGAACTGTAGGCTTTAGTTTATTAATTTAATAGTCTAGTCTTCAGGCCTACAATTATTGTTTTGCAGTTTTCTTTTGCTGCATTTCATGACTTTCTGTATTAAACTTTGAGAGGTTTAGCTTAAGAAAATCAATAAACAACTTGTTATTAATAGTTAACTCATAAAACTTGAGGCTATACCTTAGGTTAAACCTCACTTGTACATGTATTATTATTATTATTATTATTTTAGTTTTTCTCTGTATTAGAAATTATTATCAAAATTTCAATGTAATTATTTAAAGATAGTATATAATAAATGTGCTGATATTTATTTTAAAACTGACATCCTTAATGAATTTTTGCTTCAGGGCCAAAACGTTTACATTCATGAACAGCATCATATGTGATTATTTTTGAAGTGATTGGAAAGTATAAATTGATACACTGACAAGTATTATATTCAAATTGTTAAGTCTGTAGTGATCTCTGTTAATCAGTTAACATTTTTTTATTGAAACGAATTTGGGGAAAATCAAGTTGAATCATATAAAACAATACAGATCTTTACAGTGACTTGAATGATACTGGTAACTTGGTCAAGATTCCCTTCCTCTTGCCTTCAGCATTCAATAGTTGCCAACAAATACACTTACATTATAAATTCACTATTGTGTTAAAAGAGTCTTAAATATATTGCTGTATGTGCTGAAATATTTCCACTTTTGATCATGTTTCCATTGTTTCTTCAGAATATGTAAGGAAAACTTTATATGGAACATGTTTATTGCTTTAAATTTTAATAAAATTGATCGATTTGATATTACTTATAAATCAAATTTTAATTTTTAGGTTGGTGATGTATTTTTAAAATGGACTTGGTTGCTGCTTAGTTGTTGTTTTGCTACATATTCAACTTCTTTCACTTAGAAAAAAAAAATCAGAGCACTAGAAGCATGTCCAGGCCTACTCCCTTTTGTTTTGACCTTTTCGATTACCAAATTAGATCACTGAGGACTATGCTTACCTGTAATTACAACTTACACATGAAAAGCAAGTACATTATTTCTAACTTTTCTTTCTCATTGTAAGATATATGAACATAACTTTGAGAAAGCACAGATCTTGATTGTTTATTGCAATAATATATGGGATGTATAAGTGTGTTTTCATGTGAATCTTTCCGTAGAATTGGATACATCAAAGGTATAGTTTCAGAATACTGTTTGAAAGATAATTTGGGGGGAGGGTGTTTGAGACAGGGTTGCTTTGTATATCCCTGGCTGTCCTGGAACTCACTTTGTAGACCAGACTGGCCTTGAACTCAGAAGTCCTCTGCCTCTGCCTCCAAGTGCTGGGATTAAAGATGTGTGCCACCACGCCCTGCTTGAAAGATAAATCTTATTCTATGTATCTTTTGAAAGATCTGTTATTTTTCTTTAGTGTGTTACCATTAAATTGTCTTACTTCTCAATAAAACACCTTGTGATGGAAAGGGAATGTGCTCTAACACATCAATGACACTAAAAAATAGCAAATGTTTTTCTTTGATTAATTTATATAATTTTATAAGAATAGTACTTTCAATTTGTCACACTTGTAGTTGCATTTTTGTTTGTTTTTGACCTACTATGCCTCTCTTAGCCTGTCATGTGTCATTTCAAATTACCTCAAATTTAATTGAAGTAGGTTTTATGCAATTTCAATTTGCTTGTTTTTTAAGCATTTACCCAAACATAAACACTGTAAAATATATACTAAAACACAGAAGTCATCAACAAATACATCTTCCTATGGATTTTAAAATTTTATAAAGAAGAAATTGGATAGTTATACATACATACATATTGATACAAACTTAGTATTTTATTAATATAAACTCTTCAGTTTAAATAGTCTTCAGTTTAAGTAGTCTTTACATGATGTCATAATTTTTGAATGAAAATTAATTAAAAATTAATCCCTATGTTTATCTAAAATTATGATTACTATAATGTACATGAATTTCCCTCTTTTACTTGTGAGAAATAATATGTATGTTTGGTGTAAATGTATAGGAAAAAAATTTTTAAAACAATAATAAGAATAATTTCACTGAAATAAATTGTTAGGCTAGTGTCTACTGACCTGGCAGTCATCTTAATTTTTATCACCAGAATTGGGAGACAAGAGTACTCTCGGTAAAACGTAGTGTTTTCTTGCATTCTGTGCTTTCAGTAGGAGCGTATATAAATGCTAGTGGCATTTTATTGGTGTACTATATTTTCATTTACACTCAACCTAGACATATGCTGATTTCTTGCATAACACCAAGCTCCTAATAGATAGGTAAGTAGCTAAAGGCACATAGGCATTATCTAAAGGAGCAATTACTACTTGCCAAAAGTGCAACATATTACATAGACTTGCTTAAATGATATTCTCACAAATTACAGAAGACAATCTTAAAAAGTTCAATCTTGATTAAGTTAACACTCACTGCAAAATGGGGTGAAGAACACAATGGGATTTAATATAATTTGCTACGTAACTTCTATAGTATATTTTGAGGAAGAGTAAAAACATATTGTTTAACTTTCTGCAAATCTCTTTTTAGCTTTCATTCCTGGACTAAAGAAAGGTACAGTAGAAATAAACACAAAGCTTCACTAAAATGCATGTTTCACTTCAGAGAAAATTGTTCATCTTTGTTTTGGGAACTTTTTTTTTTTTTTTTTTTACCTCTCATAAAGCATTCCAAATTTTAACTGCTTGCTTCGGATTTTAAAAAATGAACTGATATCTAAGAGAATATTCCTTAAATTGGTTATCCTCACTACTTGAAGGATGTTTTTGCAATTTATCTACATCAATTTTCATGTAACAAAATTAATATAATCATGTAGTCATGTTTTTTTACTTAAAGTAGCTTCTTTAAAATTGAATATGGATTTGACTATATTATCCTTCTGACCAGGGGAATATTTTCAACATCTCTCTAAGGGAATACAAAAGATTAAATATTATCTTCACTTCTTTCCTAATTTGAACTCTAAATTTTTCTACTCTATACATGCTAAAGAAAATAGCCTCACTTCCATTCTTGTAATGGTATGTAAGGTACACTTTTTATCAACATTTGTGGTATAAATTATTTGTGATTCTCTACTAAGATAAGGCTAAGATACAGCCAGTATTTTTAAACATGAAATTTTAGCAACCAGTTAAAATGTATTTAATTTTATCTTTTGTTCATAAAATTTTAAGATTTTATTGGATATTCTTTATGCCTCATTTGTATTTATGCTTATTAAACTTCACATTTGAAAATGGTCTTTTTATTGTTCTATTTTCCAAAACTATGATTTTCCTTTGTTAGTTTTAAAACTGCAACCAATAATTCATTGTTAGTTCAAGCAACCTAAAATAATTACTAAAGTATTGTTCTTTCTGAAGTCAGTAATAAATTCAGTATGTTACACATAGATCTCTTTCCTCTTCAAGTTTGATATGAGAATTGGAATTACTATTATTTTTGATACTTTGATTGTTTTCAAATCTTTGAACTTCTTGTGTTTTATTTAAATACTTCTTTGGCCATCATATATGGTCTTCATATTCTAATTAATTTCATCAATCCTCAAAAGTTTGAAAATTTAATAATATCTTACTCTTAATGTCTGTCAATCTTGAACATTTATATGCATAATAAAATTGTGAAAATGTTGCATCTAGTTTTTAACTCTCCAGTTCTTATGGTTTTGTAGCTATTGCCCTGCAAATTCATGAGCTGTAGATAATGTAATAGACATAAAAACATGTTTGTGTTTATGATTCAACTCAAATACTTTTTCTTCATTTCAAATTTGTTGATTTCATTGTAATAACTTCCACTGAAGATTACACCATTTATTTTTCAATCTATTTAGGTTATGAGCAACCTCATGTGCAAATAGCCTTGCTCTGTTCCTTAATTCCCATTCTGCAATAAGGCATTTTCCTACATATGAAAGAAAACATGTGATAAATGTGTTACTGTTTCTGATTTATTTTACTTAGCAATGTGTCTTGATAAACTATTCACAAAGGTACTGTGGAATAAAAAAAATTGAATATGAGTCAGGACCACATGGATTCTCATAAAACTATTACAGGTGAATAGGTGAATATACTCAGTGAAGTCAATTAAGTATTCAAATATTTGAAGTTTATGTTTCCTTTCTTTTTCTTTTGTTTCTTCTGTTCTCTTTCATTTTCCTTCCACACACCTCTTATCTTTCAAAGATCCAGATAAATATGAATAGAATATATTCCTGAGTATGAACTTTAACTTCTGAGTGTACTGAGATTACAGATATAAAAATCTGGTTTATACACATATGCTAGAAAAGCACCTGCCGTACTGAGCTCATTCTCTAGACTCATTTTAAAGATTGCAGAAACCATGTGTTCCTGGCCTATAATAATATAATTAAAATCATAAAACTTGTCACTACTTAGTATTCATATATGTAATTAAAATGTATGCTGTCTTCAGCAAACATTTGACATTTATGCCACACTTTCATATGCAGGTTTTATTGTTATTTCAATTTTTAAAATTTTATTTATTTATATTCCAGCCATTGCTCCAGCTCCAAGTACGACCTCCCTCAGTTTCTCATCCCATTCCCTATCCCCCATGACTCTGAGAAGATGCCCCACTCCCACCCTCTAGCATTTGCCTTCCCTGAGGCCTCAAGTCTCTACAGGATTAGGCATATCTTATTCCACTGAGGCCAGTTCAGGCAGTACTCTGCTATATATGTGCCAGGGGTCTCAGACCAGCCTGTGTAAGCTTCCTGGTTGGTGACTCAGTCTCTGGGGGCTCCTAAGCATCTAGGTCTCTGGGTTGTTGAAACTGCAGGTCTTCCTTTAGGATCAACTTCCCCTTCTTTTTCTTCAATTCTTCCCCTAATTCAACCATTGAGGTCCCCAACTTCAGTCCAATAGATGGGTGTAAATATCTGCATCTATATCAGTCACCTGTTGGTAGAGCCTCTCAGAGGATAGCCATGCTAGGCTATTGTCTGTAAGCACATTATTGCATCAGTTATAGTGTCAGGCCTTGGTGACTATTCCCCTGCCCCATGAAATGAACCCCAAGTTGGTTTGGTCATTAGACTGCCTTTCGTTCAGTATCTTCTGCATTTTTGTTCCTGCAGTTCTTTTAGACAGGAATAATTTTGGGTCAGAATTTTTGAATGTGCGTTAGTAATCCCATCCCTCAACTTGGGGTCCATTCTATCTACTAGAAGTAGACTCTGAATTTCATCTCTTGATTGTTGGACACTTTGGCTAATATAACCCCATTTGAGCCTTGGGAATCTCTCACATACCACATTTCTGGGAATTTTTAAAGCGTACCCCCACCTTCCATACCAACTTGGCCCTCTGGCCTTCTCTCATGCCCCTCCCCCCATTCCTGACCTTGTTCCCCCTTTCTCCTATCCTTTCCTTTTCCCAACCAGATTCCATCCTCCCTCTGCCTCCCATCTTTATTTTATAACCCCTTCTAAGCTAGATTGAAGCATACTTACTTGGGCATCCCATCTCTTTAAACTTTTACTGTCTATGGGTTAGATCATGGGTACTCTGTATTTTTGGATAATATCAAGTTATCATTGAGTACACACCATGCATGACCTTTTGGGTTTGGGTTACCTCACTCAGGGTAATATTTTCTACTTCTATCCATTTGTCTAAAAATTTCGTGACGCTCTTGTTTTTAATAGCCGAATAGTATTGCATTGTGCAAATGTATCACATTTTCTTTTTTTTCCAACTTTTATTAGATATTTTCTTCATTTACATTTCAAGTGTTATCCAGAATGTTCCCTATACCCTCTCCCCTCCCAGCCCTGCTCCCCTACCCACCTGCTCCCACATCTTGGCCCTAGCGTTCCCCTGTATTGGGGCATATAAAGTCTGCATGATCAAGGGGCCTCTCTTCCCACTGATGGCCAACTAGGCCATCTTGTGCTACTTATGCAGCTAGAGACAGGAGCTCTGGGGGTACTGGTTAGTTCATG
>LR753312.1:1030695-1095695 GCA_902729485.2 Mus minutoides
AGACCCCTTCAGCTCCTTGGGTACTTTCTCTAGCTCCTTCCTTGGGAACCCTGTGTTCCATCTAATAGCTGACTGTGAGCTTCCACCTCCATGTTTGCCAGGCATTGGTATAGTCTCCCACGAGACAGCTATATCTGGGCCCTTTCAGCACTATCTTGCTGGCATATGCTATAGTGTCTATGTTTGGTGGCTGATTGTGAGATGGATCCCTGGCAGCTGCAGTCATTGGGTCCATCCTTTGGATTCAGCTTCACACATGATCTCTGTATCCATTCTTTACTTGAGGTACATCTGGGTTGCTTCCAGATCCTGGCTATTACAAATAATTCTGCTATGAACATAGTGGAGCACATGTCCTTGGGGTATGTTGGAGCATCTTTTTGGTATATAGCTGGGTCTTCAGGTAAAAGTATTTCCAATTTGCTTAGGAATTGCCAAATATATTTCCAGTGTGGTTGTATAACTTTGCAATTGTACCAGCAATGGAGGAGTGTTCCCCTTGCACCACATCCTTGCCAGGATTTGCTGTCCCTTGAGTTTTTGATCTTAGCCACTCTTACTCTTGTAAGGTAGAATCTCAGGGTTGTTTTGGTTTGCATTTTCCTGATGACTAAGTATGTTAAACATTTGTTTAAGTTTTTCTTGGCCATTAGAAATTCCTCTATTGAGAATTCTCTGTTCATCTGTGTACTCCATTTTTTAATTAGATTATTCGGTATTCTGTTTAACTTCTTGAGTTTTTGTTTTTGTTTTTGTTTTTTTTTGTTTTTTGTTTTTTGTTTTTTTTTGATATTAGGCCTCTATTAGATGTAAGGTTAATAAAAAATTTATCCCAATCTGTAGGTTACCTATTTGTCCTTTTAATGGTTTCCATTGCCTACAAAAGATTTTCAGTTTCTATTGTTTAAATTTTTATGAGCTAGAAACTGAGACCAACATAAAATTGAATAGTAGGAGATTCAAAAGTGTTAACATTTAAAGTTTTATGCCTGCATAATTTAACACCAATACAATTTTTGAACATTGATCAGTAAAGTATTGATCATGAATTTAACTAAATTTATTCTTCAAATTTTGTCTGATAAATACTATATATTTAATATGATCATTATATAGTTGCGTTTTAACTGCATACCAGGCTCAAAAGCCATACTGTATTTTATTTTTGTTTGTAAGGCAAAAAAAGTCATATGCTTTTTAAAGTGTACCCATTTGTTTGCTGTCTATGATTTTAATTCATTTATTCTATATGTTTTTGATACATTAATACAATATTCCTGAAAATAAACCAAGTCTTTTGGGTCTCAGTAAAACTTGAAGTGTCTGTTATACAGCTAAATCTTCATCTAAAATTGTTTCTGACATGAAATGCTAAATTATGTCAAGGATTCCTATTTAGGAAAAAGAATATAAAAATGCATAAATTACATCTAGGAGAGACTATAATACATGAGTTTTCTCTCAGCCAGCTGAATTGCCTTACCTATAGGCATCTGACTTCTTAATTATTTAAGTCGGTATAAACACAAAATGTAATTTCTCTGTATGAAGGATAGCCATGAAGTTTTTCATGTTAGTTTTTTTAGACAGTTTCCTTTAAAAAGTATCACATTTTTCATATGAAGGCATTAATTAAAATATATATGCATAGGTATTAAGTTACAAATTTATAGCATGGACCATACAATTAATCTCTTCTTACTAATTTTATATCTCCCTCTATTATCATGCCATAAGATCAAATTAACTGAGGTTCTGTCAGTTTTGTTTTAGGTTACTGATAGTTAGACATGAAACATTATAGAAAAATATTTTCAGAAAGAGTTGTCTAATAAATCATTAGGACTTGAGTTTTTTAATATTTAAAATAACTTTCTTCAAATAATATATGAAAAAATAATTTTTCTATATTCACTAGAAATGGTACATTAACACAGAAATAGACAAAAATGTGCCTCCTAATATAATTGTGGTGCTTGTTAATGGTTTTGTTAACAAAGGAAAATGAAAGCAATTTTAAAACTATCATTCAAAAATAAACTAGAGAAGAAAACTAATTTCATTTTGGAGACAGTACACTTATTATATTCTAAAAATGGCTGTAATGCTTTATTCTTTTCATTCTGATAAAACTTTTGGGGAAGCATTGAGTCAGAATCTAACCTATGAAAGCAATATTCTCTATTCAAACTTCATATTTTGAATTTGTATTAGACTTAAAATATTAATGTAAATGAAACAAAAGGCATTATTAATTGATATTTTCTTATTAGAAAAATTTAAATAAGCCATAAAATTGTGAAATTTCCCAACATGACTACAAAATTTTAAATATTATTATAAGCCATTGTTTTATGCTTCAGAAATGATTAATGAACAAAGAACTTCACTTTCTGTAAATTGTTAATTTAGAACTATGGGCACAGAATATCAAATTTTAGATTATACATTTTTTTCCATATTTTCCTCAATACAATCATATGGAAATACAAAAGTAATTTTGAATTTCCATTAGTTGTATTATTAAAAATTAAATAGAAATAGTCAAAATTAATTTTAGTAAAACAGTTAACAAAACATATCTCAGGTCTTACCATCATAAAACATAACTAACTAACTTTTTTTTTTTTTTTTTTTTTTGGTTTTTCGAGACAGGGTTTCTCTGTTTAGCCCTGGCTGTCCTGGAACTCACTTTGTAGACCAGGCTGGCCTCGAACTCAAAAATCCGCCTGCCTCTGCCTCTGCCTCCTGAGTGCTGGGATTAAAGGCGTGTGCCACCACGCCCGGCTTATTAACTAACATTTATAAATGTTTTGTTTCTTTTTTACAATATATATTGCAAACCGGTATCTGGTTTATGAATAGAAAACTCAATTCAAACCAGTCATATTGTAAGTGTTAGACTAGCTACTTGTGGTTAATAGTCATTAACTTGGTGAACTTTGAGATTGGCCAATGTACACAGTGCTTTGATGTTATTCCAAGATTAATAAATTAACAAGCAAAAAAAAAATCAACATTAGAACTCTTGAATATGTACTTGTTCTTTACAGAAAATTACCTTCCTAGGGTGTCATAATTCAAATAAGTGAAATATTTGGGAAAACTCTCTCTCTCTCTCTCTGTCTCTCTCTCTGTCTCTCTCTCTCTCTCTCTCAACCAATAATGGTTAAAGAGATATCTCACCAAGCCCCCCCCCCCCAAAAAAAAAAAGTTTGCTATCAAAGCTGAGTTTCTGAGTTAAATTCTTGGGACCTATATTACAGAAACAGAGAAACTGACTACTGCAAGAAGTCCTCTGACCTCCATACTTCCAACGTGGACTCCTATTCTATTTGTACTCTATATCTCTATATCACTGTTTTTTTGTTTGTTTGTTTGTTTGTTTGTTTTGTTTTGTTTGTTTTGTTTGGTTGGTTGTGTTTTGAAATGTTTTTATTACTTATTTTCTTTATTTACATTTCCTGGTTTCCCATCTGACAACCCTTATCCTATCATCCCTCCCTCTGCTTCTAAGGGGGTGCTCCTCTACCCACCCACCCTCCCAATCGCACCTCCCTGCCCTGGCATTACCCCACACTTGAGCAAAGAGTCTTCACAGGACCAAGATCCTTTCCTCCCACTGATGTCCCACAAGGCCATCCCCTGCTACATATGCGGTTGAAGCCATGAGTACCTCCATGTATACTATTGGGTTGGTGGTTTAGTCCCAAAGAGTTCTGGGAGATAAGGTTGGTTGATATTTTTGCTCCTCCTATGGGGTTTACCGCAAACCCCTTCAACTTCTTCAGTCTTTTCTCTAACTCCTCCATTGGGAACCCTGTACTCAGTCCTATGACAGGAGCCTGATATAGATTTTCCTTGAGAGGCTCTTCCAGGGCCTGACAAATACAGAGGCAGATATATCACTGTTAACATGGATTCACAAGATCAAAACATTTTTTTTCTTTAGGTGATATAAAACAAATTTCAAATATCATTGATATAATTCACCATAACATGGATCTTCCATTAAGAATGTGCTTTTTTTAAGAACAGTAAAAAGAAAAAAATGAATCTGTTAAGTAGATTACCAAGAAATTACGCAGTGCATGAATATATGTTAATGGTGTTTGTGCTCAGTAGGAAATTTTTTTGGAACTATTAAAAAGAATATAATAAAATACTGTGTGTCTAGTACAGTTTAAAGTATTTTTTACCATTTGAAAAACACTTATTTGTATTACAAAATTCTCTAATTTAGAAGCAAGAAATAAATAATATCTAACAGAGTAAGGAAATAAAATGCTCATTTAAAAGACAATATTAAAGTAAAATAAAAATGCTTTATTTGTAAAGCTAAATCCAATTATATCATTGTTGAGATAAATATACAGAAAATTATTTGATATTGAGATATAAGTGATATACTGGAAACATATTTACTGGTTTGTTTTTTGATTAGAGAAAGCAGCTGTTGAATGTTTTGCCTGGATTTAATGTATAACTCATTAAAACTGTTATATTTTCTAATCAGTCAGTATATAATCAAACAGAATGAATGAAAGAATATGGACCTTGAGAATGTTCATAATTTCCAATTATGAGCTTGTTTTATTTCATGACAAAAATTAACGATACTGCTTGAAGAGATGGCTTAGCCAACAAATATACTTAACTACCAATCCTAATGATCTGAATCAATTCTTACGAACTTTATTTTTCAAAATGAAAACTGACTTCTACAGAATATCTTCTGCCCTGCATAGTTGCAATAAGGGCACATGAAAATTCACATACATGTACATACCCAAGCTAGAATCCATACAAAATAAAAGAATTTAATAAAATTTTAAAATCCAGATATTCTGACATTCTATATTATGTTATTTTTGTAGACCAAGAATAGGTTTTTGTTTATTTTTTATTGGATATTTTCTTTATTTATATTTCAGATGTTATCTACTTTCCCAGTTTCCCTGCCCCCCAGAAACGTCCTACCTCACCGCTCCCCCTGTTTCTATGAAGGTGTTTCTCCCACCCACCCACTCACTCCTGCCTTCCTGCCCTCTTATTTTCCTACACTGAGACATTGAGCCTTCACAGGACCAAGTGCCTCTCCTCCTAGATAAGGCCATCCTCTGCCACATATGCAGCTTGAGCCTATTGTGGATTCCAAGAAGTGCAAGCTCACCGTCCCTCCATGTGTACTCTTTGGTTCGGGGATTAGACCCTGAGAGTTCTGGGAGTTCTGGTTAATTGATGTTGTTGTTCTTCATATGGCATTGCAAGCCTCTTCAGCTCCTTCTGTCCTTTCTCTAACTCCTCCACTGGGGACCCCATGCTCAGTTCAATGGTTGGCTGTGAGCATCTGCCTCTGAATTTATCACACTCTGGCAGAACCTCTCAGGAGACAGCTATATCAGACTCCTGTGAGCTTGCACTTCTTGGAATCCACAATAGTGTCTGCACTGTTGACTGTATATGGGATGGATCTCCTAGGTGGGTCAGTTTCTGGATTTCTTCTCCTTCAATCTCTGTTTCACACTTTGTGTCCATATTCGCTCCCGTGAGTATTTTGTTCCCCCTTCTAAAAAGGACCAAAGTATCCACACTTTTTTCTTTCTTCTTCTTGAGCTTCATGTGGTTTGTGAATTGTACCTTGTTTATTCTGAGCGTTTGGGTTAATATCCACTTATCAGTGAGTGCATGCCATGTATATTACATTATTTTTAATTGACAATATTTTCCATACTCTTTATTCTGTTCACAGATTCCTTTTTCTTGTCTCTTCACATGTCATCCCAACCTCCTCACACAGTTAAGTCCAAATCTCCATTATGACTGTCTTTAGAAAAGAAACAGGCCAACTAAGGAACCAGAATAAAACAGAACAAGAAAACAAAAAATATTAATAAAGTTATTTAATATTTATTTATCATCATTTTCTGTCATGTACATTAGTATACACTTTCCTCATTCCTTTTCTCAAAACATATTGTTTTCAAAATATATTCAAATAGATCATAAATACTAAGAAACAATAAAATATTATCAGCTATATGATAGAAAAACTCAAAAATCATTACTTAAGATGTTTAATAAGGTTACTGATTACTTTAGCTTGTAATCAAGTTATGTAATATTTTGATGCCTTTTCTATTTAAAAAGTCTCATTGTTCAAACCTGACCTACCTCATTATATGCCAAGTTCCATTATATTATACCCTTCCAAAAATAGAGAATAAATGTAGAATAGACTAGAAATTTTATAACATACAATGAAATTTTCTAAAATCGACATTTATCTAATTTCACACAATTTTATTCATTTTGAAATTAAGATATGCTTACATTTTATGTGTGATCTCATAAACCAAGCACTATCTTTAAGCATAGTTAAAACAAATGTACTTCTCATATATGCTTGAACTCACATTTTATCATTTCTTATAGCTTCAGAAAAACATACTGTGTTATTTTTACTGTTACTAATTTGTGGTCTATTCTAAATTCATATGCCAACTATCTATAGCAATTGTGAGTCAGAGTTAGAAGAACATGGTTGAAGAATACACCACTATAAATCTATAGCACCAGTGGGTGTAAAGTTGAAATACTTTCTGAACGTAAATTAGCTTCATAGCTCTTTCATCATTTTTAGGGATGCTACAAGTTTTTTTCAAAAACTTTAATAAAATTCTATGAAAGAAAAACAATGCAGGGAAAGTTCCTCATAAAACGTAAATAATAGATCTGTGTTATCACTAGAAGTTATCCTTAACATTGAAATTTTACTTAGGTGTCATTTTTTATTTCTTTCCATGTTATTTTGTATATTTTATTTTATCTTTGTTATTTAACTTTAAAAAGATATATAAAATCATGTGAATAAAGTAAAAAGTTTTATCTCATACATGTAAATATTACATAATTTTTATGATATTGATTATATTTATCTCGATAAAAATTTTGTCTTTGTGTATAATTATACTATTAAGAATCATTTCTCCTTGCTTTTTCTAATGTACAATACATTATGGTTTTCTATAGTTGCCACATTGTGTATTCCTCACAAAGCTTTGCCTTTTATCTAACTATAACTTAGTGCTCATTGATGAAACTTTCCACTTTCAATTTCCCTTGACCAAGTGTAATCACTATTCTCTTCAACTTGTAAGATTATAAATAATTATAAATAATCTTACAAGTAGAATATGAATATATATGTGAATATATATGAATACACACAGACAAATATATATACTGTTGGGGTCCAGCCTCAACACAGAATTGGAGTTCTCAACTGGAAGCAGGGATATCTGGAAAGTGCATAATAAATATACAGAGACTGCTTTTATGGGGTACAAGCTGACAGACAATTTTTCAAGTCTTAAAGTTTCTCTTTCTTCTCTCTCATTCTCTGCTCTCTTTCATGCTTATTCGCTCACAGCTTGAGGCTGCACACACTCTGCATTCTCTTGTGCTCTCTGCTTTTCACCTATGTGCTTTTCTTTTCTTGAACTCTCATGCTCACACGTACCTCTGTGCATTCCCCTTTCACTCTCACACACACACATTTCCCACACATCACACATCACACACACACACACACACACACACACACACACACACACACACACACACACACCACATGCACTCTTCTTTCACTCTCACACACACACACACACACACACACACACACACACACACTCCATACATGCCTCACATTCTCTTCTTCACTCACTCTTCACATGCTCTTCTTTTTTTATTTGTTTTTTTATTTGTTTTGTTTTTATTTTTCAATTATTATTAGATATTTTCTTCATTATGCTCTATCTATCTCATTCTTCATTCACTGTCTACATTCACCTCACATACTCGTCACTTGCTCTCTACATGCTCTCTACTTGCTCTCTTGCCTTTCTTTTTCTTGCCCCAATCTTTTAATGATACTCCAAAAGCAGGTAAAGAAGACATTATACAATCATTGCCATATCAAATTTAAAAGAACAACCACGTCCCACAAAGAATCAAGAATGACAATTGTTCCCCAAAGTTTCCAGCTTCTTTATTCCCAGGCATATAGCCAAAATAATTATAATTACAAATTTATCATTATTTAAACTTTAACTTATTTTATGTCAGAGCTCAGAGCTCTGAGGCCAGCTACTTGCATTTTCTTGTGAAGCTCTAATGATAAATGACACGGGCAAAGCTGCCAGGCAGTGGCCAGAATGAACCAAGTTAACCCTTAACTCAATAGTTCCATTAGCTTTCTGCTTCTGCACATTGCACAAAATGAATTTTCTAAGAGTCCCAGTGTTTTGACTTATTTTTACTAATATAATATTTGCATATTCTATACTTGCTTATCCAGGAACCACTCTCAAATGTTATGCTAAACTTATTTCATAACTTTAGTATTTTTTTCTTCATTTCTTGTGGTCACAAAGTTGGCTCTATTTAGTTTTCTAATAATTTCTCCAAACTTTCTTTGCAACTCAAGCATTAATCTGGAACTAGCATTGTGTAGTCAAGGCATTGTTTCCAAGATGAGAACACACACTATGCACCTGGGCCATTAGGACTGTGCTGTGCTGTGTCCCATGCCTCAATTTTTAATTGTTTAAGAGTCATTACATCAAGGAACATCTGGATTCACAGAATTCACCAGAGCAGAAGAAAAAAGAAGAAAGTCAGATAGAATAGAATAGTTATTCACACCAAGGCCAATTGAAAAACAGTCATGCACAAATGAAATCTATACAGCCATTGTCTAGGCCTAAGGTAGGAGAAATGGGAAAAACGTTTTTTACAAAGAGCTACTGTGGGCTACTGAGATGTCTCCATCCTGGCCTACTGCAGGCAGTTCCTTATTTCAGATGGCAGGTCCCCTGGAGGGATGTGTCTCCTGCTTCTCAGCGTCCCAGACACCATCATTTTCTACAAGGAGCTGCTGTGGGCTTCTAAGATGTCTCCATCCTGGCCTACTGCAGACAGTCCCTGTCATTATATGCTGTCCCCAGCAATATATATTCTGCATTTGTATGAGATATGAGAGACCATGCATCTCTTGTTTTTTGTATCATAATGATTTCCATCTCCAACCATTTTTCTAGTGAAAGAATTTCATTTCTGTAGCTGAATAATATTGAATCATTCATGTGTAGCACATTTTAATTTTCCATTTATCAATTGATATACATTTAGGTTGTTCTTATTTCTTGACTATTTTTGATATAACTGCAATAGAATCTGGATGAAAGTGACTTTCACATACTGATTTCATCTCCTTTGAATTTATATTTAGGGATACTAAATAACATCATAATTCTGTTAAGAATTATTTTGAGAAATACCTGTATTGCTGTCTATAATGTATGTATTAACTTACATTCTTACTAACAGTGTACAAGGGTTCTTCAGTCCTCATCATCAATGGATATCTTTAGTATTTTAGAATTATTTTTATTGATTCTTTGAAATTTTTATAAGATGTATGATATATCTAACTTCTACTCTCCTCCTTCATTTCCCAGAGTGTCCCAACATATATCTCTCCTTACTTCTTGTTCATTTATTTTTTTTGTTATTTTGTTTCTTTGTTTTATAATCAGTGACCTCAATTAGTGTTGTTCATGGGCACATCGATATGATATCATATAGTGAATCACAGGTAACCTACTATTGACTCCACTGCACAAAGAAAATTGACTCTTCCTCCTCCAGCAATCATCAATTGCCAATGGCTTCTCAGTTAGGGGTGGTATCTTGGAAGCCCCTTCCCAATCCATGCTTGAAATTTTAACTGGCAGATGTTGTTCTAATAACCAAAGTAACTGTGATTTCATCTGTTTATTAGCTAGGTCATTTTTAGCAGACAATATTTCACAGTTTTCTTTCTCATTCCCTAGCCATCTTTCTGCTCTTAAACACTTTCTACATCTTCTACAATGTTTGTTGAACTTTATGAGTACAACAGATTGACATAGATGTCCCATCAACAGCAAAACACTTAGATTTGCTTACTTGGAAACACAAACACCTGGCTAGAGAAGCCATAGACCATAGGATTTTACCTAGTATACTTTCTGTGAACATGTAGCCAAGTTGCCCTCTAAATACTTATGTTCACATATATAGATTTGTACTGCTCATATTAACATTAGAAGGGAATGGAGAGACTCACAGCTGTTCAAAATATTGAGTTTTTTGTTAGCCATACATACCTAGGTAAGACAACATCTTGTGAATTTGATCTTCATCCCTCTGAATAAAAATAGTGACCAGTTCTCATATAACTACTGGTAATTTGTCTATCACTTTAAAATAAATGTCTCTCTATATATAGACATATATATATATATATATATATATATATATATATATATATATATATATATATATATATATATATATATATATGGTTTTCCGAGACAGGGTTTCTCTGTGTAGCCCTGGCTGTCCTGGAACTCACTTTGTAGATCAGGCTGGCCTTGAACTCAGAAATCCTCCTGCCTCTGCCTACCGAGTGCTGGGATTAAAAGGGTGTGCCACCATGCCCGGCTTTTTTTGTTTTTGTTGTTGTATTTTTTTAATGAAATTATTTTATTGTTTGGAAATTTCACACAATGCTTCTCGTCTTTTATTCAGGATTCATCTTCATAATTCTACTAAACCAACCCCCAATTTCTCCTTCTCCCAACTTTGTGCCTTCTCTTTTTGTTTTTAACTTAATAACCCATTAACACCAATTTGTGATGTCCACATATTTCTGGATATGTTTAAATCACTGACTGAAAACATATTTATATGTCCTAAATCTTAAAAATATTCTAATAATTTAAAAGTCCAAATTATTTTAAAACTCCAAAGTTTCATTTGTATTGGTTGCTGTGAACTCACAAACAAGTCAAATACTTCTTATTGCAAAAGGGAAGAATTAGGGCAAAGTTTCAATAAGAAAACCCAAAATGTAACAGTCTGAGAAGCTCAAATATATGGCTTGGGAGAATATTTGTTCTGCAAAGAATGTTGAACACATCACTTCTCTGGCTTTACCATTCATAGCATTATTTTAGGCATATTCCACCTCTACTATCTGCCACTATCTTTTGGAATTTCCAACTAAAACTGCTAGTACACCAGTAGTCTCCTGGCATTATTTTTTCCTGTAACTCTGACCTTGCCAAGGGTGATAACCTTTACCTTCATTCTTATGAATCCTTCAGTCCTATGACTTCTATGCTGACAAACCAAGTAACATAAAGATGACAGCAAGGATGGCTATAGGCTTGAGATATTGTCTCTTTTTTTTTTTTTTTTTAACTTACTAATATTTTAGTTTATTTATTTTTCATTTTAAACAATTTTTATTAGATATTTTCTTCATTTACATTTCAAATGCTATCCTGAAGTCCCCTAACCCCCTCCCCCCCCCCACCCTGCACCCAACCCACTGACTCACACACTTCCTGGCCCTGGCATTTCCCTGTACTGGGGCATATAAAGTTTGCAAGACCAAGGGGCTTCTCTTCCCAATGATGGCCGACTAGTCCATCTTCTGCTACATATGCAGCTAGAGACACAAGCTCTGAGGGTACTGGTTTGTTCACATTGTTGTTCCACCTATAGGGTTGCAGACCCCTTCAGCTCCTTGGGTACTTTCTCTAGCTCCTATATTGGGAGCCCTGTGTTCAATCCTATAGATGACTGTGAGCATACACTTTTTATTTGCCAGGCACTGGCATAGCCTCACAAGTGACAACTATATCAGCAAAATATTGCTGGCATATGCAATTGTCTGCGTTTGGTGGCTGATTATGGGATGGATACCCCAGTGGGGCATTTTCTGGATGGCCCATCCTTTTGTCTCAGCTCCAAACTTTGTCTCATTAACCTTAAAGCAGGTTTGGCTGTTTGGGTCTATCTTATTTCCCATATAATTTCAAAAACATATTTTTTTTCAGGTTGAGTACAGAACACCATTTTTTTTAACCTAATATGACTCTGAATATATGATTCTTCTTGGTGCATTAACAATAGTGATTCTTCCCATCCATGAATACAGGCTGACTTTTCTTTTTTTTTTTTTTTAATCAGAACTGAAGTAAAAATGTATTTGAAAAATTCTCAAATCTTTGCTAAACTATTTTTTTTTGATATTTTCTTCATTTACATTTCAAATGTTATCCAGAAATTTCCCCTTACCCTCCTGCATCCCCGCCCGGCTCCCCTACCCACTCCCTCCCATGTAATGGCCCTGGCGTTCCCCTGTACTGGGGCATATAAAGTCTGTATGACCAAGGGGCCTCTCCTCCCAATGATGGCCAACCAGGCCATCTTCTTCCATATATGCAGCTAGAGACATGAGCGCAGGGGGAACTAGTTAGTTCATGTTATTCTTCCACCTATAGGGTTGAAGACCCCTTCAGCTCCTTGGGTACTTTCTCNTGAGTACATGTTATGTGAGTTCTTTTGTTATTGGGTTACCTCACTCAGGATGACACCCTCCAGATCCATCCATTTGCCTAGGAATTTCATATATTCATTGTTTCTAATAGCTGAGTAGTACTCCATTGTGTAAATGTACCAAATTTTTTGTATCCATTCCTCTGTTGAGGGACATCTGGGTTCTTTCCAGCTTCTGGCTGACTTTTCATTTCATGTTTTTCTTGGTTCCTTGTATTGACCTTTGAAATATAACTTTTGCATAAGTGTATTTTAATACATTTTAATCTTTTATTTTATTTGCAATTATAGATTAATTACTTTCTTGATTTCTGTTTCAGATAACTCAATAATACCATGTAACCATAGTGCTAATTTTTTGTGCTATTTTATGCTCAATAATTTTCTTAACTTCAATATTAGTACAAATAGATTTTCATGTATTTGAGAATTTTTCTACATCTAAATCAATCATGTCATCTTGTGAACAATGAAAATTTCACCTCATTTATAATTTTCCCTTATTTGGAATAGCTCTTCCAACTTCATGTTGAATGGTGGAAATAAAAGCAAATTACCATTATTGAGTGGAATGATATCAATCTATACCTAATTTGTTCAATTTATTTCATAATAAAGGGATATTAATTTTGTTAAGTGTTTCTTGACCAAATAAGGTGATCATTTCCCCATCATTTTTGATATACTAAAACTATGAATTTTTTATATATATTGTGCTATCATTGGTTCCCAGGTTGAAATCCAAATTGACTACATTAAATAAAATTCTAATGTTATAGTGGATTGGAATTTTTAATATTCTTTTGAGAATCAGTGCATCCATTATCCTCAAGGTTATTAGGAAATAGTTTCTTACTTTTAAATAATATTCATTCCAGGAAATTTAATGATTTAAAAAGAAACGTGATTGTGATTTTTGATAGTCTCAGCTACACCTCATTTAAAGGAAGATTCAAAGTTTTAAGAATGTATGTTAGTTGGATCTTATAAAACCATATTAAAAAAAAAGAATTTATATTCACGTTTATACATTTAATCCTAACTTTAGCAGAACATGTTGATATATTTATACACAAATTTTATTGACTATGATTTAGCACAGTATATGAAATTTAAGGATTATTATTGAAAGTATTTCTTTCAATTTTGAGTTAGATAACAATTTTTAATATAAGGAATTTTCTTTTTAATGCTAATTTAATGTATTGCTAAGAAAATTATTAAAATTTCTGTATACTTCTTGATATTTGCTTTTATCATAGTATTGTATATTGTGAGAAATTACCATAGATCATATGAGTAAACCAAATAAGTATCCTCTTTTCTTTTTTCATTCTATGTATTTTTTTCTTTTTTATTATTATTAATTATTCCATTTGTTTACACCTCAAATGATATCCTACTTCCTGATTACCTCCTCCATTTAATTAATTTTATAGTTCTTGAGAATTTTATACGAGTATTGTATTTATACCATTTCTACCACATTCTCTTCCAACTCCAGCACTTGCTGTATCTGTTACCCTATCTCTCAAATTCATAACTTATTTAATTATTATTGTGAAATATATAAACAAAAGAGCCCATGTATGCTTGCATGTATATGCATGTGCTCAGAATTGACCACTGATATAAGATAACCTACCATGTGGTCTCATTCTTTTTTTTTTTTTTTTAAAGATTTATTTTATTTATTATATGTAAGTACACTGTAGCTGTCTTCAGACATTCCAGAAGAGGGTGCCAGATCTCATTACGTATGGTTGTGAGCCACCATGTATGGTTGTGAGCCACCATGTGGATGCTGGGATTTGAACTTATCACCTTCGGAAGAGCAGTCGGATGCTCTTACCCACTGAGCCATCTCACCAGCCCATGTGGTCTCATTCTTTTTGAGAAGAGTTTACTTCTTCTCTCAGCAGACATTGATTTTCTGTAGCTCTTCAACTAAGGATGAAACCTTATGAGTAAGATGTCTGATGTGAAAGTGTATCTTTAATGTTTTCCAGGGAGTTATATCCAGGGAATTATACTGATACAGTTGCTTAAACAAGATCTGCATAATGAGAGCACCAGTTGAAATACAAGCATGGGTACAGAAAAATCTCACAAGTACTCTTTTAAAAAAATTGAGATAATAAATTAACTATATTTCCCCCAGTCTTTCCAATCTACTCTCCAAACCTTCCTACTCTCTTTCACTATCTTCTTCTTGCACCAACTATCTAGTTCAATTCATAGAATGATATGTGGATATATATTTTCAGGGTTGATCATTTCTTTCTTTCTTTTTATGCTTTAATCATTTTTTTACAGTCCAGTCTTTATCCCCCCTCCTGGTCCACCCTCCGAATGTTTCACATCCCATACCTGTCCTAACTCCTTGGCTCCAAGAGGATGTCCCCACCTCTCATCTCTTGGCTCCAAGAGGAAGTCCCCACCTCTCATCTCTACCCCACAATTAATTGCTTTTTTAAAGGGATTGAGCTAAACTTTTAGGACATATTTTGAACGTGACATCTTTCCTATTAATGTGTGAAGATATTCTCTCTCTCTCTCTCTCTCTCTCTCTCTCTCTCTCTCTCTCTCTTCTCTCTCTCTCTTTTCTCTACCCTCTCTCTAAAATCTTATTGTTTCCACAAAAGAATTTAAGCTTCTGATTAAGCAGTGAATAACCATATAAGGTATAACAATATGTAACTAATCATTACTACTTGAGGAATAGTTCCTCTTTCATGGAAAATGTTCATATTTTTGCTATATCATAAGAAACATTTTATAAAGAAAGTAATTTTATCATTATTAATATGAGATATTCTACTAATGTAACAGGATGACACAATTAGTCATCACAATTAAAAGCTATTTTTAAACCCTAGAAGGACATGCTAACTTCCTGACTTAATTTATTATTCTTAATAATGAACAATGATTCAATTACTTCTGATATAAAATTAATAATATTTACCCCAAAGTTATATGCATATATAATAGCAAAAAGTTTGATTAAATGGCTAATTATATTAAACTTAAAAACAACTTTATTATTAGAGCAGAAAATCTTGTACTTCTGAAGCTCATTTTTCCCCATCAGTGTTATAAAATCTAAAACAAAAACATTAAAACTACTCCATTAAAGTAGTGCTAGAAGACACTTTTAGCTACTTATTGGTATAGCAAACAAAACAATAATTAGTTTTATTGATAATGCTCTAAAAATGATCTATTGAGAGAAGTTTTGCATAGTTTGATAAAATATATTTTATACCATGCAAATAACTATTGATTTTATATAAAAATGAACTCTTCTTATGTATTAGCCAAGTACTGGTATAGCCTCACACGAGACAGATATATTAGGGTCCTTTCAGCAAAATCTTGCTGGCATGTACAATAGTGTCTGCGTTTGGTAGCTAATTATGGGATGGATCCCCAGGTAGGGTAGTCTCTGGATGGTGCATCCTTTTGTCTTAGCTCCAAACTTTGTCTCTGTAACTCCTTCCATGGTTATTTTATTCCCTTTCTAAGGAGGAATGAAGTATCCACGTGTTGGTCTTCTTTCTTCTTGATTTTCCTATGTTTTTCAAATTGTATCTTGGGTATTCTAAGTTTCTGGGCTAAGTGGATGCTCACAGTCATCTATAGGTTGGAACACAGGGGCCCCAATGGAGGAGCTAGAGAAAGTACCCAAGGAGCTGAAGGGAGTCTGCAACCCTACAAGTGTAACAACAATATGAACTAACCACTACTCCCAGAGCTCGTGTCTCTATTTCCATATGTAGCAGAAGAAATACATTGGGAAGAGAGGCTTCTTGGTCTTGCGAACTCTATATGCCACACTACAGGAGAATGCCAGGGCTAAGAAGTGCGAGTGGGTGGGTAGGGGAGTAGGGCAGGTGTTGAGGAGGGTATAGGGGATTTTCAGGATAACATTTGAAATGTAAATGAAGAAAATATCTAATAAAAATTTAAAAAAAATAAAAGAACTCCTCAACAGTTTCCTTGGAGACCTGACTTTTCATTGTATTTAAATTCCATTATAAATTCATCCAAAACCAGAATGTAGTGGTGTGTGTGTGTGTGTGTGTATGTGTGTGTGTGTGTGTGTGTATGTGTGTGTGTTTGTGTGTTAAATATTAATCTGACACCAATCCTACAGTAATACTACTATTGAATTTTAGTCATAAACTTTTAAAATACCTTGTATAAATAAAATACTTTCAATTTTATTATATTTTATTATATTTTATTATATTTTTGACTACTAATATTTACTCAATGACTTAATTATCATTTTAATCTGGGTTTCAATGACTTCCAATGTTAACACCGTTTGATTTTCTAAAAATTTATCCTGAATTAAACAAGGAAGTTTTTTTCTCATCCTTGCTGCTAATCATACTGTGATCTTGATAATTCTATGCCATGGGGAATTTTGCTACAAATTTTAATACAACTGATGTTATTACCTTCTGTGTCTCTAGGTTTATATCAATAGTAACTATTTCACATGTTCAAGTTATGACAGTCATAAATGTATCCAGTTACTGCTAAATGGGTATTTGAAAACAAATTTGTCTTTTTTTTTTTAAATAACTTATGCAATGACTAACTTTTCTTTCATCAGAGTTAAAATAAGATAATAATGTAGCTTCTTAATTTTGAAATAGAGATTACTAAATATTTTACACTTTACAGACAAATTTTTTCTTTGTGTAAAAATATCCCATAAATTTCATATTTTAGAATAATGAATTATAAATAAATGGTATTCAATTCTTCAATTTCAAAATGTGTGTGACAATCAAGACTAATTCAGTTAGCAGTTTGAAGTGCTTAATGTGTGCTAGATTAGAAATTAGATTGTGTTAGGATTAAGATTTCAGTGGAAAAGTATAATGCCATTTTTAATTTCTGAAAACATTTATATACATAAGTATACACTTAAAATAATACAGTAAGTTAAGGTATAGGTTTGAAAAGGTTTTTTCCTTTGTATGAAAATAGAGGATAATGTGAGTGAGTAAATTCATGCTGTGTGCACACTACTGACAAGAACATTTTTCCTTCAATAGACACATTATAATGCTGTGATTGCATTGACACTCAATTAATCTCAATTCTTATCAGTAATAATTAGGTTTTGTCATTTTTCATTACAGCTGCATCTTATGACCATTGTCTTGACTAGCATGACTTGGCAGTAGGAGTTTCTATCTAAACTGAGGGAAGATTTGTGAAATGTAAGAAATGAGAGAGTTTTCACTGTGGGCAAGATAGTAGTGTCCTAAGTATTAGTGAAGAAATTTCTTTATCAAATTAATTGGAAATAGTCTTCCTACCATGTCAACTCTATGCCGCCATTTTCAGTTCTTCACTCATGTTTTCCAAGTAGCTATGAGTAGTACCATGCATAAAATGACTTCTCTACTTTATCATGATGAATGATGTTTTTCATCTCTTCTTGGATTTAGTTTGTGGTAATTTTCTTGAGTATTTTTGTGTTAATGTTCATAAACAGAATTGGTCTGAAGTTCTCTTTCTTTGTTGAGTCTTTGTGTTGTTTAGGTATCAGGGTGACAGTGGCTTCATGGAATGATTTTGACAACGTTTCTTCTGTTTCTTCTGTTTCTTTGTGAATAGTTTTAGGAGTATTGGAATTAGTTCCTCTTTGAAAGTCTGGTAGAATGCTGCACTGAAACCATGTGGCACTTGGGGTTTTTTATGATTGCTTTTATTTCCTTAGAGATTATGTGACTGTTTAGATAGGTTACCTATTTTGACTTAACTTTGATATGTGACATCTGTCTGGGAAATCATCCATTTCATTTAGATTTTCCAGTTTTGTTGAGTATAGTTTTTTGTAGTAGAATCTGATTATTTATTGAATTTCCTCAGGTTCAGTCATTATGTCTCCCTTTTCACTTTTGAGTTTATTAATTTGCATACTGTTTCTGTGTTCTTTAGTTAGCTTGTTTTTTTGTTTTTTGTTTTTTTTGGGGGGGGGGTTGTTTGTTTGTTTGTTTGTTTGTTTTATTTTTCAAGACAGGGTTCCTCTGTGTAGCCCTGGCTGCCCTGGAACTCACTCTGTAGACCAGGCTGGCCTCAAACTCAGAAATTCGCCTGCCTCTGCCTCCCAAGTGCTGGGATTAAAGGTGTGTGCCACCACACCCGGTTTAGTTAGCTTGGTTTAAGAGTTTATATATCTTGTTGATTTTCTCAAAGAACCAGCTCTTCATTTTTTGATTCTTTGTATTATTTACTTTGGTTCTAATTGCTTGATTTCAGCACTGACTTTGAATATTTCCTGTGGTCTACTCCTCTTGTGTGTGTTTGCTTTTTTTTTTTTTTTTCTAGAGCTCTCAGGTGTGATGATCAGGTGCTAGTATAGGATCTTTCAATTTCTTTATAAAGACACCTAGCACTATGAATTGTCCTCTTAACACTGCTTTCATTATGTCACATTCCTCCTGTGAATAGAAAACAAAATACCCATGAAAGGAGTTACAGAGACAAAGTTTAGAGCTAAGATGAAAGTCTGGACCATACAGAGACTACCCCACCAGGGGGGGATCCATCCCATAATCAGTCATTAAACTCAGACACTATGGCATAGGACAGCTAGTGCCTACTTAAGGGACCCTAATATAGCTGTCTTGTACAGAAGTGGATGCTCATAATCATCTATAAGATGGAACACAGGGCCAACAATGGAGAAGCTAGAGATAGAACCCCAGGAGCTGAAGGGGTCTGCAACCCTAGAAGAGGATCAACAATATGAACTAACCAGACCCCCCAGAACTGGTGTCTCTAGCTCCATATATAGCAGAAGATGGCCTAGTCGGCCATCATTGCGAAGAGAGGCCCCTTGGTACTGCAATCTTTATATGCCCTAATTCAGGGGAATGCCAGGGCCAAGAAGTGGGAGTGAGTGGGCAGGGGAGCAGGGAGGGGGGAGGGGGAGGGGACTTTCAGAATAGCATTTGAAATGTAAATTAAGAAAGTATCTAATAAAAAAATTGAAAAAAAAAAAAAAGATGGCTTTCAAGACAGTGATTTGAAATTCCTTACCACAATTCTTATTCTAAGAAGATGACACCTGAATCTTCATGGGAATTACTTCATAATCATGCTCATTAATATACCTGTTGCAAATGAGCAGATACAACTGCCTAGTCTCTGAATATGGATTCTAACCTCATTCAACTTTGTAAAATATATTGTCCAATAACATTATTTAATGTCCAAACTGATAATTTGATTTCACCTACTCAGACTATGAGTTATCAATGCTATGTTACTTTTATTTTAGTATAATAATACACAATTTTAAATGTTAATTGCTAGAATTTAATGAACAAAACCTAAGTGGAAGCTGGATGCAATCCGAAAATACACACATCAATGTTAAATATTATCTTAAGCATTGATCTTCATGAAAGACATATTTATCATGAACCTGTCAGTAGTAGAACTTAGGATGGATGTCATAAAGTGAAGCTAGAGACCATACTTTTCTATTTGAGATAAAGAATGACAACTGCATGTGTAGTGACATTGAAGTTGTGTGTATACTAGCTGATTTGCTATAAGAATGGCATATCTTCCCTCTTCATTAAGGAATTCTTTTTGGCATATGTAGTTAACTTGCAACAATGAGGGAAATTAAATGTCCAATATGTTTTCTGGTATAGACTTAGGGGATTCTAAGTGAGGAATTTTGATAGCCAAATGACATGATTAACCTTCAACATATCAAAGAAAGAAAGAAAGAAAGAAAGAAAGAAAGAAAGAAAGAAAGAAAGAAAGAAAGAAAGAAAGGAAGGAAGAGAAAAAGAGAAAGGTCACAGGCCTCAGCGGGCTCTTTTAGACTATATCTTCTGATCTATGTCTTACTTTCAAAAGTAAGTTGAGAGTAATATATGAGTGAGAACATTTGGTCTATTTTATATCATTTGAAAACTGATATTCCAGTTACCAGAAGAGGTTTTTGGGTCTTATAAAACTGGGGTTATAGACAACCATGGACTCTCCTGTTGGTAGTGGGAGTTGAACCTGTGACTTCTGCAAGAGCAGGTATAGTTCTTAATGAGTAAAATATCTCCCCAGTTCCTGAATTTTAAAATTTTATGTATTTACTGAGTTTTTTTTTTCTAATTGTCTGCTAACAATTTGGTAAATTAGAAGTTACTTATTTCTATTTCTAAGAAAATAATAGTTACATAAACCATAGGAGGCCTTCAAGAATGCAATACATTCAGCAACAGTATTTTCAAACTGGTAGTCAACACAAATGAGCAGCTAAAAACTCACTAAACCATATTTATAGGGTATAACATCCTTTATTATGATGTTATTTTCACTTTAGAATAAATAGGTATGAAGTACATCCCTTTCTACGTTATTGTTTTTCATTTAATATCTTTTTATTTTGTCTTCTCATAGTTTCTCAAAAATAAAAACACAACAAAAAACAAACAAAACAAAACAGAACAAAACAAAATAAACAAACAAACAAAAAACAAGAATTACTTTGGAGAAATCTGTCTTTGTTGTGAGTTTTTTTTTTTTTTTTTTTAACCTGAATCTAAGCTATTATTCTCTCATTGATTAGCAATTCAGGTGGCAAAGTCCTTTTTTTTTTTTTTTTTTTTTTTTTTTTTTTTTTTTTTTTTTTTTTTTTTTTTTTTTTTTTTTTTTTTTTTTTCCAATCTGGATAGATAATTGGGAGAAGTGTGTTTCAGATCTAATTTTGTCCATGAAAAGGAAAGGAGAGTGCTTTGTTCAGATCATTAGAACTAACTAAATAAGCTAGCATTATTCAGGAAATATCACACATTCTTTCAAATTATTCTCACAGAAAACTTGACAGAAATGACCCGATCAATCCATCTGTGTTTCACTTCAACCATGAGCTTTGTTCTTGATTAAAATCTATTCAACAACCTTACTGAAAGTAAACAGGGGTGTTTTAGTGATCAAAAAAGGCCATACATTAAAGTCAATTAATTATTTAACCATAATAACACAGACTAGCAAGAACAGTAAAATAGTTTTTGTTGTTGTTGTTGTTGTTGTTGTTGTTTTTTCCCTCTCAGAGACTTCAATGTTTGTGTGATTGAAAATGTATAAACTGTATGTGGTGATTCTTTTGCTATATGGAGAAGATGACTGTCCCCTCTGCTTAACTTTTGAGAATTATTCAATAAACTTTAAAGCTCATTACAAAATTTAAAGTACTGTGAACAAAATCTATTACATTTCTAAGCTGTTGAATTGAACGAAGAAATAAAAAAAGGAAGGACATAACTGTTTCTAAGTATGGTGGAAGCTTATTGTAGATAAAAGGGACAGCATATTCAGAGTCCAAGACACCTGAGAAAGTCCAGAGTGGACATGATTCTGAGTAGGGAAAGCCATGTGAGGAGTGGAGCCAGAGGAGAGGGGGAAGCCAGGAGACCAAGAGGTCAAGAGGGTAAAAAAATAGACAAAAGGGTCTGGTAACCAAAATGGCTGGATGATATAGAACAGAACAGGTGGGTGAAAAAGAGCCCAGGCTGTAGATTGGAGAAGTTTAGGGTAGGGGGCAGGGTATGACAGTCATACCTTGTAACTTGGGTATGTTAGGAGAACTTGGCATGCAGGTCCACTTTGATTTGTTAAATAGACATCTCACTTACCCATTTGTCCTGTTGTTGAGACCCAACAAATGTAAAGTTCTTCAGCTTTTTTTTTTTTTTTTTAACTGTTTGGGTTTTTAATTTTCATTTCAGTATTACACTCTTTTACAGCAAAAAGGACCTGGTTCATTTACATGACATCAGAGCCCTAGTAGGTACTTGTTTTTGAATGAGCTTTATTCTCTGAAAATCATCTGCATACAACCACCTGGAGGCCTTCTCTAAGAATCAATGTTGTCCCAGAAGTTGTTTCCATGTTGTGTAGCTAGTGTAGTGAGCTAGGCAGAATATTCAAATATTTAAATACTAGGTTGTAGTTAATATGTAAGTGACCTTCTACAGGGTCCTTGCCGATTTTCATCTTGAAAATGAGTTCAGAAATGGCATTAAATAAGGTGCCTAAAATAAAGTTTTGTATGTTCTATCACTGTTTATATATGCAAATATATATACAAATACATTTATCAGTTGTATATCACTGTTAAACAGCTTATTTGAAAATGCAAAAAATGCATAGATGTAGGGTAAAAAATGGAACTTCTGTGCTATATACGAGGAAGACTAATATTTCACAGAAAGCTGGAAAAGCAATTCTTAACCTCTGCATTTCCTTTATAATGACTTCTTTCCTGAATTTCCTACAGAATTGCTATGCATTTCTTTAGGCTTCCTAACACATTATTGAGTGATAGTTTAAAACTGACCAAAACCTCTCATATATACTCATATCTTCATAAAACAGACTGAAGAATTGTTTTTATACCATTGCCTGTATTTTTCTGAATGTATGCAAATTATTTATTTCTGTTGTATTTCTGCATCATATGAAACAGACATATTAAAACACCTTAAACATACTTATGTGGCTATGTAGGTATATATTATACACAAAAGTCAACCCCATAGGTGGTGATCTATTACAGTAAGTAGATTTCATTGAGGTAATTTATTATGACTATAGGATAATCTATTTTCTTTCAAAAGAAATATCAAAATTTTCTAGGAAATATATATATATATATATATATATATATATATATATATATATATATATATATATCCAGCAGTACTTTTTCATTCATTTAAAACCTTATGATTTAAATTCAAACAATAATGAAGATGATTTATAAAATCTATCATAAATAACTAATCTTGGAATTACAATAAATAAAAAAGCAACTCATTCATTTGTCTGTTTTGCTCCTAGGAACACAAAATGCACTCTAGGACAAATAGTTTAGAAAGCTTTTTGCCAGGGTTTTGATAGTGTCTAACAGGAAAATAAAGGACTTATCCAATTCCTATATATTTATCTCTGATTATTAGTACAATTTTATGTCGACATTGTTTAAGGTTTCTTTTTATTTCAATTTACAAGGTGAAAATAAACAATGCAAAATAAGTACAATATTTTCAAACACTCAAACACAGGTTTACAAATATTTTTTTTAGTTTGGGGTTTTACAGGCTGGCATTGATAAAAAGGGATTAAGCTGGCCATATCCTCCTGAATCTATACACAATTCAGTCATTCCCTTAAGTAAAATGAAGGTCAAAGTGTTTTGCCTGAAATAGTAAAGAGATATAAATTGTTAAGAATTGTTTAGTTTAAAAATATCTCAAAGCCCATGTAAATATAGTCATTCCCAAGTGTTTTTCATGTCATTTGTGATTCAAGAAATATATTTTATCTCAGCTTCTCAATAGGATACCAGTGCACTTTTGTCTTCTCTGTGTGAACTGCCAAGCAGTTTCATAGATCAGAAAATCTAACCCCTGTAAGGAGTATTAAATGTCACTGTCAGTTTATCCTATAGAAAATGAAGTATATGCTTGTGGGCTTGTCAGGCAATATGTATAAACAGTTCACCTTTCACTTTGTTTCAGGAGAGAGAAGCTGACATTTGATTTTTTTTTTTCAAAAAAATGTCTTATTTTCTCCAGTGAATATTATAGGCTAGAAACACTATAATCCATCCTTTCTCACTGACAATACTGAATTTACATGATGCATTCAATAAATGAATTGATCTACAACTTTGGCTTTTAAGAGTAAAGTATCTGTGGCTGTAGGTAGTGTCAGGTTTGTTTTTTTTTTTTTTTTTTTTTTTTTTTTTTTTTTTTTTTTTTTTTTTTTTTTTTTTTTTTTTTTTTTTTTTTTTTTTTTTTTTTTTTTTTTTTTTTTTTTTTTTTTTTGGTTTTGTTTTTGTTTTTAATTCTTCTTCTTCTAACCAAAAGTACCATTAAATGCAAAACACTTCTGAATAGTTGACCAACATTATGAGTAGAATTGAATACAACCATTTTGCATTACTAGGGAGTGTTGTGTTTATTGGTTATATGCAGAGACCTCAAAATCCTATTCTATTAGAAAAAAACCCTATATTAACTCTATAAAAACACCATTATAAGTGCATAGCAGTCTCCATACTTCAGTAATCTGGCATCTCAATATGTAAGCTGAGAATCAAAAATGTTACACAGCTTGCTTAGAGGTACATATCTATTAAATAGAAATGACATTTAAACATCTACTTATACTTAATACCACTTCATTTTTAATTATAGCATATTATGTTGTAACAGGTTCCCTTAATATTTGATGACATCTTTATATATTGATGCAACCCTCCTACCTAGTTCTTCTTATTTTATCAAATAATGCAAATTTCTCAGCATAATATGGTCTTATGTATAACTTGTCCTTCTAGAGTCATTCATTGTCTCTCAATCACAACATTTTAAACAATGCAAATATTTTAAAGTTTAATCGATGATTCCAACAGCTTTCTGCTTCAACTCCAATGTAGTGTTTGAAAGGCTGCTTTGAAAAGAGTTCTTAACTTCCAATATACTATGAAATACAATTTCACTGCGTTTCTTTCCATTTGTTCTAATTTGCTTTCTATTTTTCTGTTGAAGAACAGAATCAAAAATATCAAGCCCAAAAGGAACTAAACAAATGGCTATCAGTGGTCTCTATTAGCATACCAAAGCATATGATTTCCTTCTGGCTCTCTTAGTATCACAAGTACCATAACATCCTGGCTCTTCTCATCTCTTCTCATGCTAACTCTTACCTTAAACTTCTAGAATGCATGGGCTTCCCTATATCACACCCCCAGCTCCACCTCCATCTTCTTATTCCCTTATGACCCTGCTATTTTGACTATTCCTCTCTAGGTCTCCCCTTGCTCACATTCTCTTTTTTCTTCTTCTCACTGTCCCAGACTCTCCACTCTCATAGCCAGGACTAGAATGCAAGCAATGTTCTGTTAGCTGCTGTCTGCCAAAAGGGCAAAGCAAAGCCAGAATGAAAAGGTTCTACATAGCTAGGGTTCAGCTGAGAGTGCAGGAAATGTTATGGCCCTCAAAAGAAAAGCAAAGAGGTTGGGCAGCCTACAAAGGGCAGATAGCTGAGGTTCTGTTACTGTGGTGGTGGTAGAACCAGCAGCAGGGGCAGCACTGTGAGTCTGGCCAGTCAGGGAGGTACAAGGTCCAGTGATGAGTGCTTCTGGAGAGAGAACTCTTCCCCAAGTGTTATATCTCAGTAAAAAAAGCTACTTTCAGAAGATCCTCATTGAAATAACTTGTTTGCATTATTCCTTGTGGACAGGGACTATATAAACATTGAGGAGTAGGGCAGGATATAGGGGTCTTTCCTACTGGCTCAGTTTGAGATATTAGTGATGCTCTATTTGCATCGGAAGAACTGACTATTGGTGTTTTGTCTGTGTAACTGATGGTCATGGCCCTCTCAGTGGTGCATCCTGGTTACACATTCCAGAGCAAGTACAGACATTGTTAGGGAATAGCTTAACTTCCACCAATCTCAAGTCTCTGAGATTTCCTGGTGAGAACTCACTCAACTTTACCATTTCTTCAGTCTGGTTGCACAGCCTCCTTGCTCCACAATATTCTGTCTTTGTTCTGGACACTTTGAGAAGCCTCTGACTGCACCCATATCTACAACAAAAGCCTTCCCCTCAACTATATTTGGAGTGGCCACATTCTTAGATTATATAAAAAGCAACCCAGAGTGCAAGGCTTTATTTCATTTTCCAGCTTATAGTCTATCATGAAGGTATCTCAGAACAGTGACTTAACACAGGAAGCTAGAGACAGCAACTGAAGCAGAGGCCAGGGAGAAACCCTGTTTACTGGCCTGTTTTCCATTGCTTGATCAACATGCTTTTTTCCCCCCACATATTCTTTTTTTAATTAGTTATTTTCTCTATTTACATTTCAAATGCTATTCCAAAAGTACCTTATACCCTCCCCCTGCCCTGCACCTCTATCTGCCCACTCCCACTTTTTGGACCTGGCATTCCCCTATAGTCGGACATATAAAGTTTGTGAGACTAAGGGGCCTCTCTTTCCAATGATGGCCGACTAGGCCATCTTCTGCTACATATGCATCTAGAGACCCGAGCTCTGGGGGTACTGGTTAGTTCATATTGTTGTTCCACCTAAAGGGTTATAGACCCCTTCTGCTCCCTGGGTAATTTCTCTAGCTCCTCCATTGGGGGCCCTGTGTTCCATCCTATAGTTGACTATGAGCATCCCCTTCTGTATTTGCCAGGCACTGGTATAGCCTCACTCCAGATAGTTATACCAGGGTGCTTTCAGCAAAATCTTGCTGGCATATGCAATAGTGTCTGGGTTTGGTGGCTGATTATGGGATAGATCCCCAAGTGGGGTAGTCTCTGGATAATCCATCCATTTGTCTTAGCTACATTGTATAACTCCTTTCATGGGTGTTTTGTTCTCTTTTCTAAGAAGGAACGACGTATCCATACTTTGGTCTTCATTCTTCTTAATTTTCTCCTGTTTAGAAAATAATAGCCAGAAGCTGGAAAGAACCCAGATGTCCCTCTACGGAGGAATGGATACAAAAAATGTGGTACATTTACATAATGGAGTACTATTCAGCTATTAAAAACAATGAATTTATGAAATTCTTGGGCAAATGAATGTGCCTGGAGGATATCATCCTTAGTGAGGTAACCCAATCACAAAAGAAGTCACTTGATATGCACTCACTGATAAATGGGAATTAACCCAGAAACTTAGAATACCCAAGATAAAATTTGCAAACCACCTGCTTTCTTAATACAACTCAATACTCAAGGATGCCAGTGTTTAGAGTAGGCTTTCCACCATCTTATAATTTATTTTTCCTCATCTTTAAATGTTGAAATAGGTTTTTTTTTTTTTGTAAGAAGACATACCTAGATATTTGGGACCCTAAATATTGTGTTCGATAACACTCTGAAATTATGAAGATGAATAGCAGCAGGTAATAGTTATAAAAGAAAGAAAAATCATTGAAGAACTATTTCAGTAGTAAGGCATGAGGGCTTAGTACTGGCCTTGGCTCAGTTGCAAATATAAGAATACAAGAATTTATTTCCAAGGCATGAGCTACAGAGTGAGGCCATGTTAAAAATAGTAAAATAATAATAATAATAATAATAATAATAATAATAATAATAATAATAATAATAATAAAGGATAGGGGGGTTATTGATAAACTGACATCACAAACATGAGTCAGACCTAACCAATTTAGGGAAAGTAAATATGTATTCTAATGTATACCTTACTGTGTGTTGCAGGAAAAGGTTTAGAAGTGGTTGACAAAACTTTCACAAATGAAATAGTGTTTGTTATAATCACAATATTCAACACAGGGTACTGAAGCAACATGCTAAGCTTTTCTTTTTTGCATATCCTTAATTAGGCTTAAAAAAGCAAATTCTGAATTCTATAGGATATTCTTTTCAAATAGTTCACTCTTGGCGCAATCAATATTGAGGAGAAATCTAATGTAAAGCCTTATACAAGAGGTAATCAACTAAATTAGTATTTGTCAGTTTTGTAATAAAAGTGTAACTATATCACTTTCCCAGTTCCCACCCTTCAACCATTCTATGTTAACATGATGTCTCTATTACACAAAAATTCATGGCCTCTTTCTTAATGCTTATATATTCTTAAATATATAAATATATCTTCCTCAGTCAATATGCTACTTGGTTGCTTGTATGTGCCAGATTTCAAGGATAACCACTCAGTATTGGGTCAGGCATTGGTGGTGCATGCCTTTAATCTCAGCACTTGGGAGGCAGAGACAGGCAGATTTCTGAGTTTGAGGCCACCCTGGTCTACAGAGTGAGTTCCAATATAGCCAGGCCTATACAGAGAAACCCTGTCTTGAAAAACCCAAAACCAAAAACCCAAAACCCAAAACCAAAAACCAAAAACTAAAAACCAAAACCAAACCAAACCAAACCAAACCCAAACCCAAAACCAAAACAAAAAACCCTCAGTATTGGTTTACCAATCAGGGAGTGGAGGGTTCTTCTATTTCTCAATATTTTCAGCATCTCTTATATACATTTAGTTCTTTGATTATGGCTGGGGCCCTGTTGTATTTTTCTCTTCTATATTAGTATATCTATAGCTTTCTTCTTTGTTGAGCTCTTATTTCATCTGCTATGTTGACAAGACTTTATAGATATATCTTCCCTGACATTTTAGGAGAACAACTTCTTTATTTAAAAAAAATGCAGCACCTAAATAGGCAACTATCCATTAGAGTTTTATAAACAAATACAACTTTGGTCCTTCCAGGAATGAAATTTAACTAAAATGTATATGCCTATTTACTATTTATGAATGTAGGAATTATTTCAACTAATTGAACATTGTCTATTGCTACATATTAACACTACTTTGCTTCAAGTAATTTATATCATTCATATATATATATATATATATATATATATATATATATATATATATATATCAGCACAAACATTAAAAGATGTAATCACATGTGTATATAGATATATAAAAATTTACTATGTATAAATATATATATTACAAGTGTGCAGGAGTATTCCTGAATAAAAATCTGATTTACATGTCCTCACTAACAATTACGAACATGAATTCTATGAATCAAAAGATATAGTTTAACTTTTCATAAGTGCAGTAAAATTAGTTCATGTATGAAAGAATAAAAACATCACAGCAAATTGTAATGTTTCTGTAGCAATGATACTATCCTATTGAAACCACATGTCTTCACATATGGCATGCCAAATTACCCACTCTTTACAGACACCTGTGGCTCACAAGCAGAATGTGCTGAATTATTGCTAAATATACAGAGTTGATGTTTAAAACAAATCTGCTACATTTTCAAAGAAGAGTTGTTATTTTTCCTCCCAAATGTTTTCTTGCCCAGTTTATTAAAACTACAAATGGGAAAAAAATGACCCAAGAATGAAGCATTGAATATGCTTATTGTTTTAACCAAATAGTTCACAAAGTAACATACTACTAAGTGCATCAAACAAATTATGAAGTTATTTTAAATTGCAAGTATGTTTAACATTCTATAATACATAGCAATTGAAAATTATTAACATCATATATATATACAAACAGTAATTCTATTTTAAAATTATCTTTAATCATTTTATTACAGTCCAGTCATTATCCCCCCCCACTGAGCCCTCATACAGTTACAATTATAAAGTAAAAAATTAAGTATAATATGAAATTGTGAGTTTAAATTTCTCATAAGAAGACTAATTTTCTTAACTTGAACTGCTGACTTTTATTTTTTTCCTTTTGTTTCTTTTTCATATGAGTAAGAGCTTACATACTAAGTTACAGATCCAAACAAAAGAACCTTGCTTGATATTAATATATGTTGTCATTATTAGTTATCACATGATGCATTGAATTAGATATCATTTGATTCACTGAAATTTAGTCCTTCTTCTTCTTCTTCTTCTTCTTCTTCTTCTTCTTCTTCTTCTTCTTCTTCTTCTTCTTCTTCTTCTTCTTCTTCTTCTTCTTCTTCTCCTTCTCCTTCTTTTCCTCTCCCTCCTCTTCCTTCTCTTCTTCCTCCTCCTCCTCCTCTTTCTTTTATTGTCAATACCAGGCTTTTTGTAGACCTGGCTGTTCTTGACATTGCTGTGAATTGAGACTGATGTTGAGCTTCAAACCCCCTACCTCTACAAGTATGCCTGATTTCAAGTATGCTTCATGAATTCAAGGCAACCAAAGTATATCCCAATCTTTTATATATTATGCTTGTATTAAAATCAAGGTCATGGGGGCTGGTGAGATGGCTCAGCGGGTAAGAACACCTGACTTCTCTTCCGAAGGTGATGAGTTCAAATCCCAGCAACCACATGGTGGCTTACAACTACCCATAATGTGATCTGACGCCCTCCTCTGGTGCATCTGAAATCAGCTATAGTGTACTTATGAATAATAATAAATGAATCCTTGGACCAGAGAGAGCAGGGACTGAGCAAATGGGACCGACTGAAGGGAGTGGGGCCGACCGGAGCGAGCAAGCAGGGCCGACCAGAGAGAGTGGGGCATACCAGAACGAGCAGGGTTGATCAGAACAAGAAAAAAAATAATCAAGGTCATTTAAGTATACTAAATGAAAAATATAATGTTTTAATCATAATAGTTACTTTAATTAATTTTTAATATTATCTATGGCCATTTATTCAGAGTAAAATTTTATTTAGATGTTGCTTAAGTTTAGATTTTTAAATTTTATATAAATTCCTATAAAAAAAAAGAAAATCTCTTTACTTTATTCATATAGACATGAAGTGATATTTGTCTTGGTAATAGCCATAAAATATTTTTCTTAAGATGAAAGGAACAAAGTTAAGTATACTAAAAATTCTTAAAGTTCAAAAAGTCACAGGATTATTATTATTGTTTTAATTTATAATGTGCTTTATAACATAACATGAAAAAGACAGAGGAGATAATTCCAATTTTTCTCATGTTTTTTGTTATGTTGCCATTTCCTATTAATTGAAACCTTGGGGATATAAGTGTGTGGCCAAGAGACTCAGCAAACGTAGGTAATTCAAAAAGCATTTAAAGTAAAAACGTTCAGAATGCTGTACCCCTGTACAAGGATGCATTGTAGTGATGCTGTTGCTGAATACTATTCCTGTATTGGAAGTAGCATCTATGTATTCATTGTATAAACGGCTAGACTTTGGTGAAATAATTGTTTTTTCTCTTTACCACTACTCATTCTGAGCTAAATAGGTGCTTGTTTATCCATGCCCAGGAAAAAAAAAAAAAACACACTCTCAACATAAGCTTTGATTACTATAACTTGATTAATTTTCTTCAGTTGTAAGTCCTGATTTTCATGCATTTTCTTTGTAAGATGTTTCTAGCACAGTAATTTTATCTTTACAACCTGGACTGTTTGAAAAACACCCTTGAAAAGCAGTTTTTTTGGCTCACAAAATAAGCAAAAGCTTGTTTCACAGTTTATACATATAATCAATTACATTAAGAAAGGTATATCTATAAGATTGGCTCATTCTATAATAGTAGGTATGAATAGTAGGTAATATGATACACTTGATTATAGTGTATCTACAATCAGAAAACAGGGGAAAGTAAATGCTCTACTTGCATTGTCATTTTTTATTCAATTAATCTATCTGCATTACATGAAATATTTGATTCTTCCCTAAAGAACTCCCTCATATATATATATATATATATATATATATATATATATATATATATATATATATATTAGTGTTTAACTGGAATTGTGTGGCAGTGAACAAGCAACACTTCAAAAGCTCTTAATTTTTTTCTGAACTTGTAGTATTCCAAGAACATGCTTATTTTAAGAAACAAAACAAGAGGAGAAATTTCAAAATAAGCAAGCACATTAATATTGAACCATGGAACATAAGTTTCTTCAATATATGCCCACCCTCTCAGAATACACAATATTTTCTCCATATTTTCCAAAGAGCTAAACCGCTTATGAATGAATATAATAGTAATCAATGGAAAGATAGCAAAAGTCAAAATGTCATTTAATATAGAAATTCACCTATAATTTTAATGTGTGCCTAAAAAATTTTTGCATATAAGAATTTGGAATACAACATATCTTAAAGTGTTTGAATAATATATTTTATTACTAAGATTAAACTCATGAATTAAATGCATATCATGTCACCTGAAACATAAAGAGTTTGACCAAGATGATAAATTATTCATTTACTCAGGTTGATGAGAAACATATGTCTTGTGTCTACCATATGATTGTATTAGAGATAAACAAATGTATGTATTAAAGAAAAGTACAACAACCACATATTTTTATTCAGTTTCATAGAAACTTTCCAGATAAACAATGCTTAGCAAAATTAAAGCACCAATAAGAAAATCATTTACTAAGTTGAAGCTGAGAAAAGCAAAAGTGACAGCAGTTAGAGAAAGCAGCAGTGTTTCTTGAAGTTAAGCTGTCCTGTCACATAACATTAATTGGAACATTATCTGGTGCAGGAGCACTGTAAAAAAATGTCAGATTTGCTTCTTAGCTGAAATGATAGGATGGAAATTGTTGAGTGTGTCTGAGTTTTGGTTGAGACTAGGGAAGAATTGATATATTAGATTTGCCCACATGCTAAGTTATACAGAGATTGACGTTTATGAACTCCAAGTATAATTATTTACAATAAATTATAATTTGAGAGTCTGCATATAGTGATTTTTTATGAGCAAAGAAAATCAAGTGAAAATAAAATATTAAGCATATTAACAAAAATATTTGTCTTTGGAGGCATCTTTATTATGCTAATTCTTAAAAATTGTTACTGTTTTTGAATTTTTATCTTCAAGTATTGAGAAAACAGTACATTTTTATAATGCCAGTTACCTAGTCATTCATTAACAGAGTTCATGTGACTTCGATTATATTTTGCTTATTTATCCCCTCTATGTTTTGATATAAGGCAATATAGAGACTGTAGGGTAGGCTGACTTTTTCACAGTTTAGGTTTGATAATATAGGAAAAGATTAATAGGTATATATTTGCATCTTTTCCTCTAGGTAAAGAATTGTTTGACTATACAATATCAAGTCATAATAAACACAAGCAAGAAAAGAATCTTTGGTAGAAAAAATAATTATCAACCTTTCATATAGGCCAATAATTTTCTTGATCTCTGACTTGATTTAAACTTTCCAATCATTTCTTGAAAATATGTAACACTGTAAAGATGAAGCAATATTCTCATAATCAGCTCGAACAAATTTTTATATTCATCAATGTAACATAACATGTTGTACTTTCAGACACTTTGATATGTAAGGGTATATGTCTTATGCTTTCATAGAAAGAAGCATCCAAAAGAGATTTGGAAGATCAATGAAAATAATCTTCTTCTTGATAGTTGTTCTAAAAGAAGCACTTTCCTTAATAGAATTCTCCTGCTTATGAATTCTGATTGGTTGTTATATGCTGCAAACCCTTTAGATCCCCTGTCTGTGTGGATATGGTTCTCTGGAGGCCAGTGGGTGAAGGAGTCGAATGTGGGTGACAAACAGAGACCACATGAGAGGGTGTGCAGAATCTGAATGCATTTTCACAAAGTGAACACCAGTCTTATATGATACAGAAAACAAAGGAGTAGGATGTCACAGTAGGTAAATTACATTGAAGTTACCTGACACAAAACAAATGGATGACTTTAAAAGGACTTACAGGAACCAGGTAATATTTACAGGAAAGATAGAGCAGCTCTGCCTAGGATCAGCTAATGGCAATTAAGGATTTCACATCCTAGTCACAATTTGTGCTACTCCTTTGAGCCTTGCGAAAGTTAGCATCAGGAGGTTCTGCTCTAGCAGACCTTCTCATGAGTAATGTATTACCACAGCCCCCCTATTTTCTAGGCCTAGGTAAATACTTGCCTATGAAGGTAACTTGGCTGTGCTTTTAAGAATCTGTGGGGGATCTCCATTTGTCAGAAGAATTCACCAACTTGCTTCTAATTTGCAATGTAACCTGCTATGCCTGGATATAGAAGATTCTAAGTATATACTTTGTTAAGCTTGCTCTGAGATTTCTAACTCTTATGTAGTAAAATACTGTAAGAATGTATGTAAGACCCTCCACGATATTGCAGGGACAAATCTGGGGTTTTCTAGCTATGAGAATGCCAAGATTCCAGGAGCATGT
The DNA here is from genome assembly GCA_902729485.2 of Mus minutoides. Lineage (NCBI taxonomy): Eukaryota > Metazoa > Chordata > Mammalia > Rodentia > Muridae > Mus > Mus minutoides. The sequence goes on from LR753312.1 coordinate 1,064,885, forward strand.
GTTTCTTTTGAAACTCCTTGCCTCAAGACTGCTTCCAGGTTTTCAGGCCTGCCAAGTGAGTCACTACTGGAGTGGATGTATCAGTTATGAATTTCAGTTGTATCGTCCTTACACATCTTTTTTCCAAATGCATCAGTTTCACTGGGCTGTTCAATAACTGTGCATGAAAGGTATTCTTTAATTATGGAAATCCATTCTCCGGCCTCCAGTTATCTTAAGTGTTTATTCCAAAGAAGTGCACATTTAGCAATAATGTTCAAAGCTGCTTAATGTTCATACCTTAGACAGAAACACTGAGTGCAGTTGGTAGTGTTGCTAGTCAATTTCTTCAGCTGTAATTTAAAAATAGATAAAGAGGTTTGGAAGTGATTGTCATTTCTCATGGAATGATGCTTGCATGTACCCCCATTCATGTTTATATATCTGTGTGAACTCTCTAGCAGATGAATGTATCTGAAAATTATCTGATGCATCTCTTTCATGCATCCAAGAGGTTTTTCTACAGCAGCAGAATGATTTGGGGATGCCCACTAAATTACATTGACCCCTGGATGTGGCAGTTATACTGAGGGCCTTTACAGAATGTCACTAACAATTGCTCACATAGGAAAGTGCAGCCATGACTCTTAACCCTCACAATACTTCCTTTAGGTGATCATAAGTTTAATAGGAAATGTTAATTGGTTCAGGAAGGTACAGCTATAGAAAACTGATTCTGAGTTTGAATATTGTATCCATTAGTTGTTGGTCTAATGCATTTCAACTATAAAGTGAATATAATCCTACCAACTTTAGCAAACACAGAAGTGGATGCTCACAGTCAGCTATTACATGGAACACAGGGTTCCCAAGGAAGGAGCTAGAGAAATTACCCAAGGAGCTGAAGGGGTCTTCAATCCTATAGGTGGAAGAATAACATAAACTAACTAGTACCCCCAGAGCTCATGTCTCTAGCTGCATATATAGAAGAAGATGGCCTAGTTGGCCATCATTGGGAAGAGAGGCCCCTTGGTCATGCAAACTTTATATGTCCCAGGAGAGGGGAACACTAGGGCCAAGATGTGGGAGTGGGTGGGTAGGGGAGCAGGGCGGGGGATGGGAAAGGGTTTAGGGGACTTTCGGGATAACATGTGAAATGTAAATGAAGAAAATATCTAATAATAAAAAAAGAAAAAAATAAGTGTAGTGCATGTCACAACATAGTTTTCAAATTTTACGGTTATTTTTATTGATTATTATTATTATTCTAGTAGGCAAAATGAAAGAAGTAAGTACAGTGAACTGGTGAGTTTGAAGAATGAATTTTAATTCAATACATTTTTACCTTGACAAGTTTAGTGACAAATAATACAGGCAGAAAACTGTTAACAGATTTTTCTGAATTTTATTAGAAACCATTCAGGATTGTAGAAAGAAATTCTGAACTTTCATATTGCATTCTTGGTTTCTTGATAGTGTACATAGGGTTATCAAAAGTTACCAAGACACTTTCATATAACTGGAACATTAACAGATGCCCAAGAGTATGACATCTCTTTTCCTGGATAGAAAACAGTAGAAATTTAATAAGGCCTTCATCTGTGGCATCAAAAAACCATATCCATGGCTTATCTGTGCTTGGAGAAACACTATTCCTCAAAATATGGATCTTTATAAAATGATGCTATAAGGACTCTCACCACAAGTAAATATTTTTACTTGATGTTAAGGAATGCATTACCATTCAGAACCTAGAAACCTCCTCACTCATGAAGCTGATTTCATATACCATCTGTTATGTGAGTGACATACTGACATAAGAGTCTGCTTCCCTAAAGCATCGGCACTTTCAGGCCCATACCCTTCCTTCTACCTATGCATGAGAAAGCAAAATCATATCAACCTGGTTCACTGAATTGAGTCAGTGCTCCTCCTATGATGAAAACATAGATTCATCATTGGAAACTGTAGGAGATTTCAAAACTACCACATTCATAGTTTCACAGAGAGTAGCTCACCTGATAATTCAAAAATATATGTGGGGGCTAGATATAATTGTATTAAACTCATCAGAATGCTCTTTTTCATGTTATAACATTTTTAGAAAGTTGACAAAAATGTCTGGAGGAAACTGACTTTATAAAATAGTGAATTTAGTTTCTCTGAGAACTAAATTATTTAGCTCAAATGAAATTACTACTAGAGGAATGTTTAAAGGATGATAAATGAAAGAAAGAAAAATGATTAATTAAAGTCATAATTAGTATCTTTGTACCTACAGTCCATAAAACAGAGCCATCTTTTCACAGTGGGAAAATTGAGTACTAAAGTACAACAAAAGAAGGGAATTTTACTAAAATAAAATATTTTGGATTATTTTGACATGTGAGCTTGAAATTTTAATAAAACTTAAAAAGTAACATTATACAGTGGCTTAAACCATGGATCTACAATCAAAGTAGTGAAGTTTTACTCTTTTATATTTAATTTGTAACTGTAATCATAGCAAGTTATTGAAGTACATGTGCTTTTTCCACCTATAAAATGGAGATAATATTAGTTACTATTTCATGGGCATGCCTTGGGGATTAAATGAGAGATGATGAATTATAATGAGTTTAGGGAAGTGTCTGCCTTCAGTAAGTGTCATCTGTATTTAGAATGATTAATATAGATGGAGTAGAGCCCTTAGAAAACATCTTAATATGTGTAAGTTAGTTATTTCTTTATTATAAATCATATAAAATTGTTCATGTTTAATCTTGATAAAAATATTAATACATGCAGTAAAAGCATAAAAATTAAAAGGCTTAACCACTAATGCATTTGGAACATGCATGCAGATATATATTTACTACAGTTCAATAAGTTGAGGGATTATTAATTCTTTCATTCAAATAAAAGCACATAACATCATGATGTGGTGATGGAAATACTGAGAAATTTTCGGGAGAAGGGTATTATGAAAGTAGAAATAAGATGAAAGTAGGCATAAGGTAGGGGTCATGGGAAGAAGTGAAAACAGAAACAACAAAATAAACATGTTTGAAAAATGTCAAAATAAAACCAAGTTCTATGTAAACTAATAACATATTAAAATAAAATCCACTGTTTTAAAAATCATAGCACAAAGAGTCAATGTATACTAAGAAAATGATAACATTTATATTGTAAGAAAGCTAGAATACTAGATATAAGTAATGAAGGGACTTTTAGGTAAAAGTGAACTTATAGAATGGTAAAAAATAATTCATAAAGAGTTCATGATGTTTTGCATCATAAAGAGGATGAATGCCAAATTCATGTAAGCACATAATATAAATACTCAAAAGGGTTTTTTTTTAAGTTTTGCAAATATCTACTAGATGTTACCTCCATTGGTCTTAAATATTAAACCTAATTCTCCCATGCTCATGGATTGGCAGGATCAATATAGTAAAAATGGCTATATTGCCTAAATCAATCTACAGATTCAATGAAATCCCCATCAAAATTCCAACTCAATTATTCAACGAATTAGAAAGGGCAATTTGAAAATTTATCTGGAATAACAAAAAATCTAAGATAGCAAAACTCTTCTCAATGATAAAAGAATCTCTGGTGGAATCACCGTGCCTGAACCAAAGCTGTGCTACAGAACAACTGTGATAAAAAAGAAACTGAATGGTATTGGTATAGCAACAGACAGGTAGACCAATGGAATAGAAATGAAGACCCAGAAAAGAACCCACATACCTATGGTCACTTGATCTTTGACAATGGAGCTTAACCCATCCAGTGGAAAAAAAGACAGCGTTTTCAACAAATGGTGCTGGCACAACTGGCAGTTATCATGTATAAGAATGTGAATTTATCCATTCTTATCTCCTTATACAAAGCTCAAGTCTATGTGGATCAAAGACCTCCACATTAAAGCAGAGACACTGAAATTTATAGAGGAGAAAGTGGGGGGAAAGCCTCGAAGATATGGGCATGGGGGAAAAGATCCTAAAGAGAACAACAATGGCTTGTGCGGTAAGATCAAGAATAGACAAATGGGACCTCATAAAATTGCAAAGCTTATGTAAGGCAAAAGACCCTGTTAATAAGACAAAATGGCCACCAAAAGATGGGAAAAGGATTTTTACCAATCCTAAATCCGAAAGCGGCCTAATATCCAATATATATAAATAACTCAAGAAGTTGGACTCCAGAAAATCAAATAACCCCATTTAAAAATGGGGCACAGAGTTAAACAAAGAATTATCAACTGATGAATATCAAATGGCAGAGAATCACCAGTAAAAATGTTCAACATCTTTAATCATCAGGGAAATGTAAATCAAAACGACCCTGAGATTCCACCTCACACCAGTCAGTTTGGATAAAATCAAAAATTCATGTGGCAGAAGATGCTGGGGTGAATGTGGAGAAAGAGGAACACTCTTCTATTGTTGGTGGAATTACAAGCTTGTACAACCACTCTGGAAATCAGCCTGGTGGTTCCTCAGAAATTTGGACATAGTAGTACTGGAGGATCCAGCTATACCACTCCTGGGCATATATCCAGAAGATGTTCCAACTGGTAATAAGAACACATGCTCTACTATGTTCATAGCAGCCTTATTTATAATAGCCAGAAGCTGGAAAGAACACATATGTCCCTCAACAGAGGAATGGATACAGAAAATGTGATACATTTACAGAATGGAGTACTAAACAACTATTAAAAACAATGAATTTATGAAATTCTTAGGCAAATGGATGGATCTGGAGGGTATCATCCTGAGTGAGGCAACCCAATCACAAAAGAACTCATATAATATGCACTCGCTGATAAGTGGGTATTAGCCCAGAATCTTAGAATTCCCAAGATATAATTTACAAAACACATGAAACTGAAGAAGAAGGAAGACCAAAGTATGGATACTTCATTCTTCCTTAAAGTAGCGAATAAAATACCCATGGAAGGAGTTAAGAGACAAAGTTTGGAGCTGAGATGAAAGGATGGACCATCCAGAGACAGCCACACCTAGGGATCCTTCCCATAATTAGCCTCCAAACACAGACACTATTGCATACACCAGCAAGATTTTGCTGAAAGGACCATGATATAGCCATCTTTTGTGAGGCTATGCCAGTGCCTGGCAAACACAGAAATGTATTCTCACAGTCAGCTATTGGATGAATCACAGGGCCCCCAAGGAGGAGCTAGAGAAAGTACTCAAGGAGCTGAAGGGTTCTGCAACCCTATAGGTGAAAGAACAATATGAACTAACCATTATCACCAGAGCTCGTGTCTCTAGCTGCATATGTGGCAGAAGATGGCCTATTTGGCCATCATTGGGAAGAGAGTTCCTTTGTTCTTACTAACTTTATATGCCCCGGGTACAGGGGAACACCAGGGCCAAGAAGTGAGAGTTGGTGGGGAGGGGAGCAGGGTTGTTGGAGGGTATAGGTGACTTTCGGGATAGCATTTGAAATGTAATGAATAAAACACCTAATAAAGAATTGGAAAAAGAAAAAAAAAACTACATCTGTGGGTCTTGATGATTGAGCTTTTATTTTAATCTTCATATTTTAAAACTTAGTTAAACCATAATATATATAACCAAATATTTCTACTCTTGTAAGTGCCTAGTTTTTGTTTTTTTTTTTTCCTTTGAAAAACTGTATAACCCTGGCTGTCCTGGTACTTGCTCTGTAGACCAGGCTTTCCTGGAACTCGAAAATCTGTCTCCCTCTGACGGGCAAATGCTGGGATCAAAGGCATGTGTCCCCATTGTCCAGTTATCTTAACAAATTTTTGGTATCTACCTAATTTCTATCCAATGAAACTGAACATTTGTATTCCCAAGTCTTATTATGACTAAGAAGGATAGTGCACGTAGTTAAAACTCAGTTGCTCAAATTGATTGCAATTATTTAAGACCATCTAGGTGAATTAACAGGTTGATGTACTTAAAACAATATATATAAAGTCCCCCTTACTTTCAAAATTGTTTTGAACTCTTCCCAAGGTCATAGCATATTTTTTCTTAAGTGTTATATGAAACTTCCAATGATACTAACAAACTTGGTATTATTAATGAAAATATAGTGATTATATATATATATATATATATATATATATATATATATATATATATACATACATACATAAAGAACTTGGTTATTTATTTTTATGTTCTTATAAACAAAGTCTCTCCAAATATTCTCAATAATATGTCCATATCTTAGTGTGAAATTGTTTTTTGTGTGTGTGAAAAGTTTTAATAATAATTTAAAGAAAGCATAATCTAATTGAAAGATCTTTATCAGAAAAAGCTATTCACTCTTTTGAAAGTAGTAATAATTCTTTATATATCATAGGAGTGATAATAATGAATTTCAGGTAAATATTATAACACTAGTATTAACATATGTATGCTCAACATTTTCTATTTGTAAATATATGTAGGAAAAGCAACAGATAAATAAAAAGAATGTTTCACGATGTAATATTAAGTAGTAATTAAGAAAATGCACATGGTCAAATCCCACTTAAGAAGAAGACAAGACTCATAGACTTGTAAGTTTCTGTTTTAACATAATGATTCTTGAGAATCCCATCTATTTTAGAATTGGCTCATTTATCTCTTTTCAGGTATGTGATTATGATTCTGCCTATTGCACTGAAAATTTATTAATTGTTGACAATTTTATTCATGCCAACTTAATTATTGAGTTCAAAATATTTCTTGTTTCAGAAGGCTGAAAAATCATAAAAACTTGAGAATACAAAAAGGAGAAAATCAATGGTCCTAAAAGAAAAATTATGAGGGCCAGACAAAATCTTCATGGAATAAAGTTTAGAAAACATTTTTGAGATTATATATATATATATATATATATATATATATATATATATATATATATATATATATATATATGAAACTCTGCAATTTAAATAAAATTGAAATTGGGTCTTCCATCTTGGTTAAAATTTGACTTATGAGAACCCTTTCCATGTTTCTAACAGAAGTGGAATCTGAGAATAGAATTTACTTTCTAAGTGATACAAAAGTATTTTGGTAGAAAAAATGTCTCCCATTTAATATAATTGAACCAAAAGAGGGAAATAGAAAAGATTTGCAAAGAAAGTGGAGAAGAAAATCATTACTGAATCACATTATTTCACTGAATTTCACATATAGGTTAATTATCAATAGTTTAAAATTTTATTTTATTTTTATGCTTTTGCATTCTGCTTATAAGGACAATGAATCTCTGACTTTGAAGCTATATTTCTCTATTTTCTTAAGACTCTCCTGGGATATACATCATGACACATATCAGAAAACAATGACAACTGACAAGATAAACCAAATTATCTATAAGTGGAGTTTTATTTCAGAGTTTGGCAATGTTACAATCGTTACTATATGCCATGTTCAGAAACAATAATGAGAAAAGTCTCATCTATTAAGACCAGAGAATCTAATTAAGACATGAATGGGTATTGTCTAACAATGAATCTGATTGGATAAAAAAATCAACTTTTCTGAAGGATTGAAAGAACTTACATTAGATATTGTGAATGCTTTATATGACATATTGCTCAGGCTCAGTAGAAACTTGTAGTAACTATTTAATCTCAAATTGGGGGATTCTACCCCACCTTTGATCTTTCAGTTTCCAGATAAAAGACATACTACCTACATATTTATAATAAGTCTTTAATAGCATAAGGACTGGGCAAATATCTCTCCTAAGTTATTAGAACGTGCTTCCTCATCAATAACCCTAAGTTATAACTTGCCATGTTCCATCTGGACAGCTCTTAACTCTAGTTGGCCAGGCCTCATAGCGATGTTTTCATGATTTCCACCTCATGTCATTTTGTCCTTTCTTGATCTTCTCCCTCTCTCCCATCTCAGGATAACTTGCGGGAAAGGTTACATGCCACCACTTGGGTCGACATTCAGATTCTATCATCGCTGAGAGCAACCAGGCTTTGAGTTCCAGTATATAGCATTAAAATATGTATCAAAAGACCAAACCTCAAAACCAACCAATGTGTTACAACACTTATGATGATATCAACAGTGTTTTCTGTCTAGGGAGATTTAGAGAATTAAAGCCACGATTTGAATGATGTAAAGTTTCCAATCCTTCCAGTGTCTAAAGAAAACTGGAGATAGTACTACCTGAGTACCCAGCTATGCCATTTCTGGGCATGTACCCAGAAGATGCTTCAACATGTAATAAGGACACATGCTCCACTATATTTCATAGCAGTCATATTTATATTAGTCAGAAGCTGCAAAGAACCCAGATGTCCCTCAAGAGAGGAGTGGATACAGAAGAGGTAGTACATTTTCAAAACGGAATACTACTCTGCTATTAAAAACCTTGACTTAATGAAATTCACAGGAAAATGGATAGAACGTGAAAATATCTTGAGTGAGGTAACTCAGTCGCAAAAGTACACACATGGTGTATGTCCACACTGATAAGTGGATATTAGCCCAAAAATTCAGAATAACCAAGATTCAATTCACAGATCACATGAAGCCTAAGAAGGAAGACCAAAATGTGGATGCTTCAGTGCTTCTTAAAAGCATGAATAAATTACTCACAGGAGGAAATATGGAGACAAAGTGTGTATCAGAGACTGAAGAAAAGGCCTTCCAGAGATGCCTCACCTGAAAGGAAGCCTGATATGGCTGTCTCCTGAGAAGCTCTGGCAGAGCCTGACAAATGCAGAAGCAGATGCTTGCAGCCAACCATTGGACTGAGGGCAGGATTCCATGATGGAGGAGTTGGAGACTGAAGGAGCTAAGGGGTTTTTCAGCCCATGGAGTGAACAACAGTGTCAATAGGCCAGAGCTCCAGAGAACTGGACAACCAGCCAAAGAATACACATGGAGGAACCCATATCGCTGGCTGCATATGTGGCAGAGGATGGACTTGTTGGACATCATTGGGAAGACAGGCCTTTGTGTCTGAAAGTGCTTGATGCCCCAGTGTAGTGGAATGCCAGTGTGGAAAGACAGGAGTGGGTAGGTGGGTGAGGGAGTATTATCATAGAGGCAGGTGGAAGGGAGATGAGATAGGGGAACCTGGAAAGGGGAAACATTTGAAATGTAAATAAAGAAAATATCTAATCAAAAATAAACATAAAAAGATTTTATAACAATGTTATATATATATATTATTCACAGAAACATTTTTTAAAGGATTGAATATTTATGTGTGTGAGGACAGACATTTGTATCAAGTCTTATAAAAATAGCAATACCATTACTTATCTGCCTGCAGATCAATTCAGGCTCTTAACACATTCAACAGTTAATCATGGTATAGTTAATGTGATTATCATCACAGAGCAGCTATGTATGGTTTTAAATGATGTTAGGTATAAATTTAGCGTCTATTCCAGTGCCACTATAAATTTTATGCCTGTTGAAAAATGTTAGAAATGAAGCAACTAATAATGTATGGTTACTTTCAAAGCAAATATGTGGCTCTGGAACATTAAGACAAGCTAAAGTGGGACTGAGGAGTTGGATCAACTATTTTTTTTAAAGATTTATTTTATTTATTATATGTGAGTACACTGTAGCTGTCTTCAGACACTCCAGAAGAGGGAGCCAGATCTCATTACGGATGGTTATGAGCCACCATGTGGTTGCTGGGATTTGAACTTATCACCTTCGGAAGAGCAGTCGGGTGCTCTTACTTGCTGAGCCATCTCACCAGCCCCATGGATCAACTATTAAGATCACATACTGCTCTAGCAAAGGACTGGGTTTGGGTTCTAAACACCAATAACTCTTGTTCCAGGTTATCCACTACCTTCATATGTCCTCCATGGAAATCAGACATACATGTTCTGGACATATATGCACCCAGCCATGAGACTCGTACACATTTTAAAAAATGACAACAACACATAGCAATGTTTAAAGAATTCTGAGAAAAGAAAGAATAGCTAGATATTTAGAAGTAACTGGTTATTTTCAGTACTAATTGTGTTTTGTTATAAAATATATGGGATTTTTTGTTTAACAGGGGAGGTATTATTCTCAATACATAGAAAATAATAAAATTTCCTAAGTTAATTACTTAATTTAGTCATTTTTCTGAAACACTCATTACTTTATATTTTCCTTTTCCACATGGATTTCAGATATGAATCATTGTCACAATGAAATGTTGTTCAATCAGTGTGTTTGAGTAAATTAGGATACATTTGGCACATTATTTTCTCATCTGTAAAATAAGAACCATAACCATAGATGCTTCCTCTTTTTAATAATACATAAAATAATACATGTCAAATGCTTCATACAATGTAATTACTGATGAAAAATGTGTATAGATAATTTAACTAACAGACTGAAGTTATTGAGAAGTTGATTATAATTGTATTTAAGCTTGTATTTTATATTTCTATTATAATAGGAAATGGTTTTCATTACCATCTCAGTAAATACATAGTAAAAATGCATCCAACATTTTAAACAAATATAATCTAGTTTGGGTAAAGTCTTTTTATTTTGTATTATTATACTAATATTGCTCTCTGCTTTAAAAGGTAGTCAAAATATAATCATTATTTTACAACTAGAAATATAACAAAATTAATGAGTATAGGATTATTCATTATAAAGAATACTAATCTATCAATTTTCATTAGTTCAAGTTTTACATGTGGGATATAGATACAGGAATGTCTTGCTTACTAGCCATTTTTACAAAAAAAAAATTCTTCTAAGGTATAAGAATAAAACCATACTCTGGAACTGTAGGAAAAATGATACAGGATTCTGAGTGAGAAAACCACATTTCCTTAGACCAAAACTTATAGAAAAAAAAAAAAACACCTATCCCAGATATATCTGATATGAATATTGACACTACATATGATACTTAATATCACATGGATGGTATATATTCAAGTATTACTTTCAGCAATTAATATTTTACCACTCAGACATTAGTTTTTCAGAGAACTCATTAAATTACAGTTCATTCAGAAAATGAAGTAAATGTGTAAGAAAGGAAATATGAGACCAGGCCTTCTGAGCCATTTTAATGTTAACTAAGTTTTGTGCTTAACCCAAAATTACTCAAGGTAGAAAAGTAAAATTCTAACACTGTTTCAGAAAACTCAAAACTTAGATGGGGATGAATTAGTCTTGTGTACTGTTCAGTTGCTAAATTTTATTAATATGAAAATACTTTAAAATACTTCTCCTCAGAGTAATGTGAAAACATGTACATTCCATTCTCACTGCTGCCTAATGCAATATTGACTTTTTCCAATGATGCACTGCTTTTTGACCAAAATGATGATGTTTATCAGTTTGGATACTCTCTTTTGTTTACTACTGTGACCATAGACTTTTAAAAATTCTCATTTAAAATACACAGAAGTATTGTTGGCTTATCTATAAAATTTCATATTATTACATTGTTTCACAAATGTTTTATCCACACATTGCCTTATTATTTTCCCTTAAAATGTTCAAGAAATCTGGGGGCTATATTTCATTTTTATAAATATTAACACTGATGCTAACTATCTCTGAAATTTCATTAAAAACACATTTTCAATGAAGATGAGAATGTGATTCACTTGCCAATAATTACACTCTTAGAGTATTCTGTCTTTCCTTCTCTCCATAACTAACAATTGATAATCACTCCACAACTAGAGCTAAGATTTCATGGCAAACTTGGTTACTTTAAATGAAATTCTTTCTGTCTTTGGCTTACAGAGCATTTGGCTCCTATCCCAAAATTATCTTTTGGAGGAAGTAGTATAATATATATACTCCATTTAATGGTGAGAAGTATGCAGTCTCATATTCTATGCATCTTCGCTAGTTATCTATATATTAATCACCATCTACTATATATAGAAGATTCTCTGATGAAGGTAGAGAAGTATGTTAATTTATGACTATGATGATAAATCATTAGAAGTCAGTTTATACTACATCCATTTAGCAGAATAATAGTAATAGATTTCTCCTAAGATATATGACTTGTCCAGTCACAGGTTCTTGTTACAACAATGATGTTAAATAAGGGTTTAATCTTGAGAAATCGGATTAAATGAATGAGAAAATGGTAGGTTCTTTCTGCATCATATCTGCCACTATTGCAGCAGTGGGACATATATTGTCAGGCCTATTGTTATTGGAACCCATAGGATTCTTAGATGGACATGCTTGATAATTGTTTTCAACTCTGGTAGTGCAATCCAATACTATGAAACCCAGATCGTTGAGATAAAGTTTTCAGGACACTACTTGCTTGATTTCTCCACATACTGAGTCAAGTCTGTGATGTAACTGGGTCTTTCCAGGAATTTGTGGAGGGTAACAAAATTCAATGACAATAGCCTGTAATGTTGTGGGTATATGAAGTACTACTGGCCAACATCTCCAAAAGAACTAATTAATTTCTGCCACTGAGCTTTTCATGGTATTTATTAAGGGCAATATTGTCCTGAAAAAACACTTTTCTGACCTTTCAAATAACAAATCAGTTATTTTTAATATTTTGTACTAGGCAGGCTGAACGGGATTTGACTAATCATTTAGAAGAGAAGACAATAATCATTTACTATTCTAGAACATTTGGAAGGTATCCTCAAATGCAAATAAATATTGGGGAAATCCCATTTCTTTTATTGGATATGATATTGAGTTAAATGTTGAATAGCATAGCACAAGTATTAGTCAGCTGTGGGTTATGATAACAAATACCTATGGTATCAGGTTTCCAAATAATTGGGTGATGTCAGAGCTCCATATAGCAATGATAGGAACCATATGCTTCCTTGGAATCACAAAGAGTTTCTTTTTGAGCCTATACTAGTGACCTAAGTACATTCCACTAGAGCATATTTATCAATACTTTCATCACCTGTAGATGGTGCCACAAATTTTTAACAGATGGATCATAGTTACAAACACTTGCACAAATATAGCATGGTATTTATTGTCCCTAATGAAAAGTGGACACCTGACAGTGTAAGATGTATTCAATCTAAACTCATAACGTCTTAGTATTTCAACATTTTGAGTACTGCTTCCTGTCTTTGTCCAGTCTTTCTGAGACTAAAAAACTTTGGTTTGGGTTCCTAAAAAAGGAAATAAATAAAACTTGCATTCCTCTATTATATGATGATGGAATACGTACAACATAAAAGATTAGATATAGAAGGAATAAAGATGAAAAATAATGAGAGATTACCAAAAGAATAAAATTCAATAAATATACATTAACCTATAACACACTATGGGAGAAATTATACTGTCATGAGATTTACTGGTTGCAATAAGCATGCCCTTATACTAGGGCAGATACTGCATGCTGTCATCAACTTATCTTGGTGAATTTTCCTTAACCTCTTTTTTCTGATCTCCTGATCCTTCACTGAAAATTCAGCTTTACTTCAAAAACCTCATGTGTAAATCTCTTGGGGGCTATTTATAGAAACTCTGACCCTGTCATGCACTGTCAGAAACCATCATGCTTCTATAATACTTATTTTCTGTGTGGCTACAAAATTGACATTATGTGAATGATGTCATGACATTCAGTGAAAATTGCTTGAGCCGTGAGTACAAGCCATTGAGAATTTTCAGTTGGCTGGGGGAAACGAATATCCAGGTAATTTTGGACTGGCAGAATTACCTGTTCTCTTTTCTAAACCCCAAATTTTAAAAACAAATTTGCAGTTATCAAGAATTTTATAACAATATTTTTAATTTTTGAAATTATAGTATAATCATATCATTTGCCAATTTTCATTCCTCCTTCCAAAGCCTCCCATGTATATTTTCCCTTATTATTTCAAATTCATGGACTCTTTATTTTGTTGTTATATACATTATATAATATTATGCAGATATACACGAACCCAGAGAGTTGAGATAAAGTTTTCAGGATACTACTTGCTTGATTTCTCCACATACTATGAGTATATAACTAAATATAACTAAATATATAAATTCATTATTTATTTTATATATTTAGTTATATATATATATATATATATATATATATATATATATATATATATATATATATATATACTATAACATTCTGAAATTATATTATGTTACTGGTATGTGTAACATTTTTCAGCTGACTATGTGGCAACCAGTTGAGAGGCTGCTCCCTGAATAAGACTGTTTTACCATCTCCCAGCCTTCCTTAGTTTTTGTAGTTCATTGTCTAGTACTGAGGCCTCTTAAGTAAATTTTGCCCCCCTTACATGATAGCATGTCTATTTCTTTCTTTTGGGGGGGTATGGGGGTCATACACTGGAGTGTGGTTGATCTACCAGCAGCCACACCTTTAGAGATAACTGACTCTCCCTTCTCCAGAATCCATTTACTGTCAGACAGTTGATTAGTTAGGGTTGCCCTTCCCCAACGCCAGAATGTTTACTGGTTTCATCTTCTAGAGGGTTTTTTTTTGTTTGTTTGTTTGTTTTGTTTTTTGTTTTTTTGTTTTTTTTTTCAATTTCATTAGATATTTTGTTTATTTACATTTCAAACGCTATCCCGAAAGTTCCCTAAACCCTCCCCGCCCTGCTCCCCTACCCACCCACTCCCACATCTTGGCCCTGGCGTTCACCTGTACTAGGCATATAAAGTTTGCATGACCAAGGGGCTTTTCTTCTAAATGATGGCCCACTAGGCCATCTTCTGCTACATATGCAGCTAGAGACATTGTTCAGATCTTGTTTAGGTGGCCATATTGTTGAGAATTTACAGATATAACTTCTCTGATTTTTTTTTTTTTTTCCAGAAGATACAAACTCACAGTCCTATGACTCCGGCTCTTACAATCCTTTGCCCCCTCTTCAACAACCAATCAAAATCAGAGAAATAGAGACCTTTGTGATGTCAAATTCCAGTGGATTTAATTACTGCACAACTACAACTTTTGTGAACATTATGTATTTTATGGACCAAATTGTAGATCCTTTGATATCTTCCAAGCATCTTTCCTGTATTATGTAAGAAGCAGTTGAGAGGTCTTTCTGGTTGCTGATAACCACAACATACCTTTCTAAAACTTTATAATAATCTTCCATTTCTGGATAAATTCTGATTCTTTTTGTTTTGCTTTTTTTTAAAACATTTTTTAAAAGTTGATCTTTCCATATTATTTTGCCATTTTGTGCTACACCAGCACCATTTCCTTAAAATATAAAAACTCACTAAATCTAAGATAGCTGAGCAATCTAGAGACTTGAGAAACTACTGCTATTAAAAGTTTACATGGTATTACCAAAATTCTAAGGCAGAGCTTATGTTTTTGCTTTTGCATATGGCCTTACTTTTCTATAATTAAGACCTCCATTTACCAATGAAGAAAGTTTGATATAAGCAAGCAGCATTGTAATATTCTTTCTTATTCAGTATGAATACTCCACTGAACAGATCTTAAAAAGAAACCAAGAATATTCATAAATTATTACATGTCTTCAATCAAACCATCAAAACGAACTTAAACTGAGTGTCTGTGTGATGTTATGATTAATATTAGCATATCCTTATAATTCATTTTAAATTATCTTTTTATAACTACCAACTTCCTTCCTACATTATGTCTTAATTTGCAACTTGATTAAAAAAAACTGACTCTTTTTAGCATTTAGAGACATAGGCTTGATGTCAAGAAAAAGATAAAAATAATTCAAGGTATTATAAAAATTGTACTGCAAGAAATCACAAAGTAGAACTTTTTATCATAGGTAATTATCAGCTCTTGGTCATCTTGGCACACAACTCTTTATTAAAATATTAATACATTCTTATCAACCTTGTCTTGAAAAGTTTTTATGATGATAATAGCATTTTTTCTTGAGAACAATAAGTTATATTTCAGTAGATAATTATGTAAAAGAAAAATGTTTCTGGGATAATATGACATTTATGAGAATATAGACTTAATTGTTTTGGTTATTGCCAAATTTCCTGTTCTGTTATTTTATCTTAATTTTTAATTCTTTAAGGAAAAGAGTTTTTTTACCGAGTGACTTATGTCTACATTAGAGTGACATGCTGAGTGGCATTAGTCTACAAAGAGGTTCAGCACTTTCAGTACTAATTTCCTTCTACTCACTATTTCTTAGCTGTCAGAATACAATAGATCTGCATCTGAACATTGATGACAGTGTAGGTCCTTGAAAGAAAAGTCATTCTTAATTCATTGCAGAAAGTCTTTCCTATTTTCTTCTTCATTTTTCAGTCACCTTCAATATTTGATATATAGTCCCAGTCCTAGAATCATTAGCAACTTTCAGAGGAGTGTCAGTCATGAGTGCCAAAGCAGAAGACAAAAATCTTTGCACTTCTTTCATGAATTTAGGTCAACTGAGTTTGTTTTTTTGTTTTTTGTTTTTTTTTGTTTTTCACAGATTTTTTAATAGCTCTGGTTTAAATGGAAAAGTTGTTTTGATTTGTTTTCCTACATTTATTTTTTTCTAGTTTATATAACCATAGTTATTATATAAAACATAAATTATATGTGAAAATTCTGTTATTGCATAGTAAAAGTAGTAGTTGTGTGGACTTTACTCAGTCAATGAATTTATATATTTAGTTATAATGACAAGCAAATATGTTCATGCCTATAATTAAAAACTGGGCTTCTATATTGCATATGTGCTAGTTTTTATATATATATATCTACTTGTGATAGTAGAGAAATAATCATTTGTTTAAAAAAGAAGCAGCTATGATGTTTTTTGATGAGCATAAAGTTTTAAAAGAATTCAATTTGATACCTGATTTTGGAGAGTACTAGTTGGAAATATTTTGCTAAAAGTCATATCAATAATTTTGACAAATTAAATATATAAGTTACTATTTTAAAACTAACATTATATATATATATATATATATATATATATATATATATATATATGAAACAAAATTAGTGTCTCAACTTTAAAGTCTTATGAACAAAACTTCCCATATTTATTTGAAAGTACTGGATGCATTTTTTCTCATTCAATTATTCATGCTATCACATACATTTAGAATGCTTATATTTTAAAATGCTGAGCAGTTACAAAAATTAACTTGCACTATTTAACATGAGATGCAAATTTTTTCTACATTGCGCTTTTTTTTTAAAAGTATAGACACTAAATTTTAAAATGTAATACTTTTAAAAGCAACAGATAAAATTATGAATAGTTTGCAGTGAAAGGAAGATTTCAGACTTAGGTTCGAAACTCTCTGAGCTACTAACCCAAAAGGAATAAATCATTTCATGTTGGATTACTGGTGTTAGTAGTCTTTTTCTTTAGTTATAGGAATTCATTTTCTTAAGAATGGGAGTTATGAAATAAAGAGCAAGATAAAATGATTTCCCTTATTAAAATTAGAATTACATACACTGCATATGCATTTAGTAAGTCTTAAGTTGTATCAAGAATCCTTAGTAAGGGTTCAACTCATTTCCATATAACACAAAAAAGTGTTTCATGTCATTTATAAGAATCTGAGATATAATGTCAAAATTTCTGCGAAATAAAGATGAATTCTTTTACAAAAAAAATTGAGGGTCAAAGAAAAACAATTCTTTTTTCATAAAACCCTACCAATAATTTATATTTTAATTCATTTGTATAACTCAAGTATCACCAAGTACATTTGGGAAATTAGATCTGATTTAATTCCAATGTAGTATTTGTTTCATTATTAATTGTTGAATGACAAATATGAGAGAGATAAAGGTTACACAAAAATCACTGTGTGGCATAATTAGATCTGCCTACTTTTACAATAAAATGAACTATGTTGAATTTAGATTGCTGGCTAGTATATACATAGAACATTTTAATGTTTTCATTTCTGTTGAATTACTGTTCACATAGAGGCTTTAGATTGTGAACAGATTTTAAAGAAACCAGAAGAAAAGAACATAGTAGGATTGATGTTTCTGAATTAGACAATGATTAGTGTACAATCTGTGCTGATGTAACAAGCAAAACACAATTGCTTGTTACTGCATGGCTTATTCATAATAGATACATTAGTCAGGGTCTCCAGTGTTAATTTAGATTTATTCCACTGTTACAAATGTTGTTCTAACAGCAGAACGGGGCTGTGATATCTTTCAGAGAAATGCTAATCACAGTCCACTGACTCTGTATGTATTATTTAGTTCCATTACCTCTCCTAGAGTTTCTCATGGTTTATTTTCCTGTTATTTATTATGTTCATGGGCCTTGGTAATGTATTGTACCATTTACACTGTAATAGTAAAGAACAACTACAGTCTAGGATCTTTTCCAGAGCATCTCTGAGATGAATGAATAGATAGAAATTTATACAATTTTAAAGGTGTGAATAATTAGATATAAGTACTCAAGAATATATCACATACCTTAATACAAAGATATATTGGCCTAAGAAAATTAAAATAGATTTAGCTTACTTAAGGACCTAAAAGGCAAGAAAAGCAAAACACCAATTCAAGTGAAACTTAAACATGAACAAAATTATTTTAAAATCTCTCCTGAAATAATTGTATTAATAATGGAGTTATCTGATTTAATTGCTAGATTGTTCACAAAGCTCAAAGCCTCTTTAATTTGTTTCTAAATGCAAAGTAATAACCATGCAAAAAATATTAGTCTGCCTTAAACTATGTGGTGGAAAAATATATCATATGTGCTTTAATTCTCAAGTGACTTTTCAGTTATTTCCTTTACATTGGAAAAAAACCACTTCTGTTGAAAAACACAAGAACTAGAAAGGCATTCTTGAGTTAAAAAAATCAATTTAAAACACTTATTTTTAAAAGTGCATTCTAAAGTAAACACATAGTCTATCAATTCCTCTGAGGGATCTGCTAAGCACTTAGCACAAAATGTAGTGCCTTGAATTTAAATTGACTTGATAAATAAAACTTTATGTCCAGCATACTAAGGAACATACAAAAAGAGGTAGTAAATATGCATGGGTATTATCAAACATACCAAAAGTATCCTTTTATCAGAACGTGCATATTTTATTTTATATGAAAACAGTGTCAGGTATCAACATTAAATCCAATATAAGTGAATATGACTTGCTATGATGTAAATTGATGACTGAAATCTCTTCAACAGAATCAAAAATCTACGGGAATACTTTTTGCACATTTCCTAGCTTAAGAGATATATATCCTCTTAAAATGATTTTCTAATTGGCCTACCAAATATAAATCCATTATATATCAGGCTATAAAATTTGGTCAGAGTTTATGAAAAAAATTATAGAGGAAGGTTTTATGATCACATTCTTTAAGCAGGTCACTAGTTATAGTTAGAATGAAAATAGTTAATTTTTACAATATTTTACACTTAGACATGTTTACATAAATATTAATATTAAGTGAGTTACCCATTTGGATAATCTTGCTTAGGTATGAGACTTTTTCAATTTCATGAGAGTCTCATATTGTCATAAAAATAAAGTCAATTATCTTTTTTCAGAGACAAAATCTTGAAAGCTCGTGGCCTCTCAGTGTGCCTGAGGGACTAGAAATGAAAAGATCTTCGAGTTCATTAATTTCACTAATGTAGATAATATAATACCTATCTTTCATTGGTGTTGGATAAATGAGATTTTTCTGCCATATTACAGTAATGTTTTAGTAATGATACTGCAGATCCACTTTAACATTCATGTTAACATATTACAAGGGCAAAGTAGACACTAGGGAAACTAAGGTCTACTACAAGGAAATTCATGAAAGAAACATTTAACAATACAAGTAGAATATTAATTGTGATGAACCTGTGAACTTTTAAGATTATTTTTTTCTATGTTTCTAATTTAGATTTCACTGATGAATACACATTGCCTATTGATATAGTAGTTTTTGTCCTAAAGTAGCCAATTGAAAGAAAAGGAATCCATCAATGTGAAACTATCTTGAAACAATTGGTATTGAGTTAACCTAACATTCTACTATTCTTGCTTTATCTTAAGAAACTTAAGATACAGTGCTATATAGGTCATTCAAATTTAAAGAAGATCTATAGTTCCTTCAGTTCCTCAAAGAAATGTTTATTATCTCCAATACACAAATAATTAATGTAGTATTGATTTATGAACGTGGTGTTCACTGCAATGAAACATATATGAAGACAGACAAACAGTCTCAATTGAACTTAATAAAATATTAAAATAAATAATGAATATGAAGTTTTAGCATTTTAGAATACTCTAATGGTTTGGAAAAAATAATGTAGAAATAGAGGGGATTTTTTTTCTAGAAATAGGTCAGATTTCAACTTGAAGTAGGATCATCCTAAGCAGGCATCTCTTAAAAATTATTTTATACATCTTCAAACTAATAATCATATTTTCTAGTTACATTACACAAAGCCTATTATCTAGTGAGAACTTTTATGACTTGTGGAAACCAGGAAAAATTTATGCTGCTTTAAAATATTTGAAAATACAACCATAGCTAAATTCAAGTATCTTCAAACAAATCAGTATTATAACACCATAACTCCTGAAATTAAAAAAAAAAAACTACATATAATTATAAAAATTAGGACAACAGTATTCATTGAGCAATATTTTAGGTAGGAAAATATATATTTCCTTATGAGAAATTCTATATTAGATGCTACTTATTTTGTTTGGTTGTTTTTTTAATAAAGTAGCTGCATACTAGATATTTGTTCCTTCCAAAAAATCAGATTTTTTGTTTTTGTTTTTGTTTTTGTTTTTAATGGCCTACATCATTGGTATACCTTGGAAAAGTGTTGCTAGAAAAAAATCTGCTTTGTGCCAAATGATCCTAAAACTCCTCTTTGACATGATTCCAACCAAAAGGGAAAATTGGCCTCTAGGGAAGTTATTTAATTAGATCAGTTTTGCAAATCCTGTATACAGAAGGGGACTTTCTTCAATGATGGAGGCCAACATATGTTTTATTAAAGTATATGAGCCAATAAAGCCAGGGATGAGGGAGAATAAGTGAGATGGAACAATGGCTCCTCATGATTGCCTCTCCTAATTAATACCTAAAAGCAAGTCACATGATAAAGCATGAAGTCCTTAAGAAAAGTTTACAGAAAGTGGAATTCTATTCTGGTCTCAGAAGCTATGTGTGTGGGAAGATACAGAATTACTTGTCAGACTACTCATGACTACCAACATATAAATTTTCTGTTTAAAATATACGAATGATCTTTAAAATTTCATAAATTATTTCTCACATGTAAATTGAAAATGAGTAGAAATACTTTTGCTCAACACAAAGCTTCCCTTCATGAAAACCAAGTAATGTTCTCAAATTTCAAAGGACAAAAACTTTAATTACAAGAATGGCACAGACAAAGGAGGACATGAACACTTTCTTTGGAACTTTTTTGATAATTTCATATAAAACTGTTGTATTTACATCATTCATCATTTCTGCCCCACACACTCCAGGCTCCAATTTCTCCTTTCTTTTTTTTTTTTCTTTCAATTTTTTTTTAGATATTTTCTTCATTTACATTTCAAATGTTATCCCGAAAGTCCCCTAAACCTTCCCTCATACTCCGCCCTGCTCCCCTAACCACCCACTCCCACATCTTGGCCCTGACGTTCCCCTGTACTGGGGCATATAAAGTCTGCATGACCAAGGGGCCTCTCCTCCCAATGATGGCCAACTGGGCCATCTTCTGCTATATATGCAGCTAGAGACATGAGCTCTGGGGGTACTAGTTAGTTCATATTGTTCTTCCACCTATAGGGGTGGAGACACCTTCAGCTCTTTGGGTACTTTCTCTAGTTCCCCCCCTTGGGAACCCTGTGTTCCATCTAATAGCTGACTGTGAGCATCCACTTCTGTGTTTGCCAGGCACTGGTATAGCCTCACAGGAGACAGCTATATCAGGGCCCTTTCAGCACTATCTTGCTGGCATATGCAATAGTGTCTGTGTTTGGTGGCTGATTATGGGATGGATCCCCGGCTGTAGCAGTCACTGGTTGGTCCATCCTTTTGTTTCAGCTCCACACTTGATCTCTGTAACTCCTTCAATGTGTAATTTGTTCCTAATTCTAGGAAGGGCAAAGTGTCCACCCTTTGATCTTCATTCTTCTTGAGTTTCCTGTGTTTAGCAAATTGTATCTTGGGTAATCTAGGTTTCTGGGATAATATCCATTTATCAGTGAGTACATGTTATGTGAGTTCTTTTGTGATTGAGTTACCTCACTCAGGATGATACCCTCCAGATCCATCCATTAGCCTAGGAATTTCATAAATTCATTGTTTTTAATAGCTGTTTTGTAAATGTACCATAATTTCTGTATCCATTCCTCTGTTGAGGGACACCTGCGTTCTTTACAGCTTCTGGCTATTATAAATAAGGCTGCTATGAACATAGTAGAGCATGTGTCCAGTTAGAACATCTTCTGGATATATGCCCAGGAGAGGTATTGCAGGATACTCTGGAAGTACTATGTCCAATTTTCTGAGCAATTCCTCCTTTCTTATTACCGAGTTTCTCTGTGTAGTCCTAGCTATATGGGAACTCTTTCTTTAGAGATTAACCTGCCTCCACCTTGAATTCTGGGATTAAATCATGCCCAGCTTATTCAAGTATTTTTTTAAATAATTTTTATATAATATAGACTCACACTACATGATTATGTTTAAATGTCTACTTGGTTGAATTGAATAGAACAAAATTTCATTTGATGTGAGATTTAGCATTCATACAAGAATTGTTCCTTTTCTAATAGATATTTTAATATTATTTTGAACTCATTAACTACCAGTTTTCTATCAATAATACATATTTGATCACTGTTCTGCAAAGAAATTCCCATGAGTTGTCTGCAAATGCCCCAGAAAAGGCAAATATTAATTCCAGTGATTCCCACTAATTAGAAAAAGTTCTTTGTATGACTATATCACATACAAAGTCATTATACTACCTATAGGAAGAACAAAAATATGAACTAAGCAGTACCCCCAGATCTCGTGTCTCTAGCTGCATATGTAGCAGAAGATGGCCTAGTCAGCCATCATTGGGAAGAGAGTCCCTTGGTCTTGCGAAGATTATATGCAGGAGAATGCCAGGGCCAGGAGGCAGGAGTGTGTGGGTTGGGAAGCAGGGCGGGGGAGATTATAGGGGATTTTCGGAACAGCGTTTGAAATGTAAATGAAGAAAATATCTAATAAAAATCAAGTAAAACCAAAAAGATTAAAAGTGCCTTAAAATATTCATGCATTATAATACAACTAAAACGTTCTCATCTTTAGCATATGTACACATAGTAAAAGATTTATAGGACCATCAGTGTATTTTTTAATCTCTTTCATTAAATTAAATTAGAAGAAAATTGTTTGAAGTAAAATACATGAAATGGATGACAATATTATTTGGTATGAATATATGAGACATTGTTTTCTATAAATGTAGACAAAATAACATTAACAACCATTAACATTAGAAAACAGTAGTTTTCTATTTACTTTTCTGTATTTTCATTTATTTTACTGGTGTATCACCAGAAAACTTAGTCTCTCAAGTACCAGAGATCTACAAATTTCAAGGTAACTGTGATTAAATGAATGCATGATCTTCTCTGAAATATAATAAAGAAAATATCATTTTGCTCTTCTGAGAACCATCTTTCTAGATACTTCATTTTATAGTGAAGAATGATGTGTTTCAACCAATTGTGTTATTAATGGTCCTGAAATAGATTATTCATCATAAGGCATCATATTTCCTCAACATAAGATTTCATCTTTCAAAAATCTGGAGTACAAAACCATTTTTTTCTCGTTTCATTTAGGTGTCTGGGAAATGTTCAAATCCAATAATTTATCTAAAAAGGCTGTGTTTCTCTTCTTAAAGTTCCTAAACTCACAACTCTGATTATGCTAATGATATTATAATTATGCAACTGATGATCATAGATATTATATAACCATGCAAAACTTATATTTTAATAATTTTGGCGCTTTATTTTAAATTCTTCCTACAGGCAAATAATTACATAGAAGTAGAAATCACTTGCATAATATGAAGGTGATTCATGGTTAAAAATACAGCATTAAAACAATTTTCAAATCAACAGAGTCCACCAACTAATAAAAAAATGTGTATTAATAACTTCTGAGGGTTAAACATCATCAATATTCTTCTTTGAATGTTAATTACCTGGAGATCAATAATTAAACCCCAATATATTTAATCATATACAATTCTGCTCACATCTAATGCATTTGTTTTAAAGATAAACTGTGTCCTTTAACTGAAGAAAAGATACAGAAAAATGTTGCTGAATCTAGCATGGATGTGCAAGGGGATGTATGACACAGTTCCTGCCCATGAATTGCCAGACTGTTTATCACCATGATTCCCATATGTGCTTGTGGCTGCTATTGCCCTGAAGCTGATCTGCTGTCTTTACTACTTTACTTTCAATCTTTCTTTCTGGGGAATATTCTTTCCCCATTACTCTGATCTAATCATTCCATAATAAATGAAACAGAGAGGGTTCTCGAGAATGAGAATTGAAGGTGGTCATGAGGTTGGTGAAGATAAGAATCAGACCTTCAGCTTGGCCTTTATGGCCATGGGAAACATTCTAGACAACATAACCACAAGGGTCATAAAAGTGTTCATTGTCTTTTCTAGAAATAGTTCATTGTCAGCCTTGGCCTTGAATTTGAAATTAGAAGTCTATACGTTTTTTGTTTGTTTGTTTGTTTTGTTTTGTTTTCTTTTCTTTTCTTTCTGGTCCAATGACTGCTGCATTAATTAGCCAGGGATAATTTGGGGACATCAAGTATAGAGTGTCAAAGAGGTCTCAAGAAGAAAGGGTATGGATAGAAAAATAGGAATGTATATGGCAAATAGTATTAGAAAGAGGGTGCATAAGGCTATAGAATTGCTAGGATGAGAAAACAAGATTAGAGAATTAAAAGATGATGTAGAAGCAAATAAAAGTTGGTACTTTCTTTTTCTAGCTACTTGAATTGGAGATGTTAATGCCTGGAAAGTTATTAGAGAAAACTAGCCACACTACTTACATATATTTTAAACTTTGTAAGGAATCATTTTAAATTTTAGTAGTCATTCATCTTTCTGTTCTTACATGAAAATAGTTTCTAAAGACTGCTGTACCAGGAAACTGCAAAAGCTGTGCTCAGCTACCTGTAAAGAACAGGCTATGTAAAACCTATAAGAAAATATACTTTTGCTGTTTTTAGTTCCTTCTTTAAGGAACTAGGGGTTTAGACTATTGATCTGCGTCTCAGAATTTATGTAAATTTAAGATATTTTGAAAATCAGAGAAAATGATCAAAGCCTCGATATTGTAATTTTAGTAAATAAAAGACTGGGTTCAGGCTCTCTGGTCAGAAAGGAGAAGAAGGAAGAATGATGAGAGTATTCAGGGAACAGAGAAAGTACCTGAAATGAGTGCATGCATGTACTACTGACTCCAAGTCCTCATTGAATTAGCACTACTCCTATTCCAGCATTTTTAGGGACCCTCCTCACACTGTGGCTGGACCTCAGCAAAATATGGTTGATTTACACAATGAAATACTATTCAGCTATTTTACTTCAACATAGGTGATTCCTCCTTCACAGTTTTCCTCTGAACTACCAAATATATATATATGAAATATATTAGATAATAAAGTTTCTATGGCTGGGGATAGCTACTGGATGGTCCCAGACACCAGAGAAACATAAGGCTTCCAGGGCCAAAGAGGATTGACTTAATGCAGAGAAGTGGGAGATAGAACATTTGGAAAACACCTCCAGTAGATAGGCATGGCCCCTGGTAGAGGGATGGGGCCATCCACCCATCTCAAAGTTTTTTAACCCAGTAATGTTCTGGTCCAGAGGAAGAGCAAGGACAAAAGAAACCGGAACAGAGACTGAAGGAAGGGCCAACCAGGAATGGCCCCAACTGGGAATATATCATGCCAGCAGACACCAAACAAAACACTGTTGCTGTCTTCAATAGGTGCTTTCTGACAGGAACAAAGTGTGGCTGATCCTTGGGAGGTCTAGCCAGCAACTGACCAATGCAGATGCAGATGTTTGGAACCAACCATCAGACTGAACTTAGGGAACCTGGTGGGGAAGTTGGCAGAAAGACTTGAGGAGCTGAGGGGGGTTGCAACCCCATCAGAAGAACGATAGAGGCTAGCCTGACTACCCAGTTCTCCCAAAGTCTAGACCACCAAGAAAGGTATTTACCTAGAGGCATCCATGGCTCCAAATACATATGTAGCAGAGGATGGCCTTGCCTGACAGCAACAGGAGGGGAGGCCCTTGGTCTAGGGGAGATTTTATGTCCCAGAGTAAGCAGAGGCTGGAGCAGTGGGGTGGGAGGGGAACACTTACTTACATGCAAAGTACAGGGAAGACAGATGTGGGAAGGGGAGATTGGTGGAGGGGTAACCTGAAATGGGATATCATTTGAGATGTAAACGGATATAATGCTGAGTAAAAACAACAACAACAACAACAACAACAACAAAACCATTGTTATAGGTGGCGCATGCCTTTGATCCCAGCACTCAGGAGGCAGAGGCAGGCAGATTTCTGAGTTCAAGGCCAGCCTGGTCTACAAAGTGAGTTCCAGGACAGCCGGGGCTATACAGAGAAACAATGTCTCAAAAAACCAAAATAAATAAATAAATAAATAAATAAATAAATAAATACATAAATAAATAAATAAAAAATAAAATAAATGTGGGAAATAAAAAATATTGGTCACCTTAACATGAAAATGAATGAATGAATGAAGAAATAAAGAAATAAAGAAATAAAGCTGCTATGGATGTGACCAGTTAAGAAAAAGGCTATACCAAGAGTTACATACTAATATATACTATAAGAAACTTAAAAACTAATTAGGGATATCCATAATTGCAGTAAATTAAGGACATTTTAACTTTTTTCATTGAAACATTATAATATATTATGTGTTTTTACATGTTCTATATCAGTTTAATTCTAGTTCTAATTTAAATTCTGCACAAATAATAGAACACTAGTGAACTCAGTTTCATGTACTATCATTTTTAAATGATTGTTTTTTCATTTTATTATGTTCAATAACATGATTTCAATTATATGTAAAAGAATACAATTAATATTTTAGTTTCAGTTAATATATTCATGTGTGTGAAATCCATCCTTAAAAAAACAAATGACTTTTGGAATATGGTTCAAGTGTATAATATTCTATGTATACCTTACTCAAAAACTTAGCTGATAATCCATTAACTCACAAACTATATAAATACATGCTTATTAAAAGGAATTATAAATTTTAAGTCATGATAAAACAAAGATGCTTAATAATAATCACTTTCATGCTCTAATTTATTGGTTCACATCTTCTAGCTTCCTGTAAATCAATGCAATTTTGAGCAGTAAAATGATTCACTTTTGATCAAAATTGCTCCTTTGACATACACTTACAAAACTGTATTATTTTGCTTTCTGTATAATTAAAGCAGTCACCTTTATCATCATGATATCTTCATGGTAAGAAGGGATAAATTTCTAACATGCCATGAAATTCTGATTTTTAACTTTATTTCTGCCCTATTTTCTAACTGCCCCTACTACAGAATACTTCAGCAAAACTTTCTTATTTTCCAACTGTGAAAGAGTCCAGTTGGTGGAAAGTTTATTCATAGTCATAATAAATTATTCCTTGTCAGAATCTAAGTCTAGTTTTTAAAGTCAGATCACTTTTTATGAATATATTCTGCTAGAAGCATCAAGCTATAATGAGTCAACTACAGACATACACACTTTATTTTCAGAAAAGGCAGATTGGGAAGTAAGTAAAGATACAGGACAAGTAATAAATGCATATAGCTCATTTCTTTGATGGCTTTCCTTAAGATTTGCATTTTAATTAAATAATAGGTGATAAATTTATTTGAGAAACTTTATAGTTTGTATGAATTAGCTGACATTTTGAAAATCGATCACATTCCATTAGGGGAGTCATAAATCCAGAATTTGCCTTTCTGCTTTATTCCCAGGCATATATACTGAGTGAATCACAAAATGAGTCTTAAAAGTAAATGTGCCATTTGGATTCATGGCTATTATTGGTCAGGCGTATGAATAAAAATTTACAATTTTGACATATGTATTATGGTTAATCTACTACTAGTTATACATTTTTGTATTATGGGTTTAACTAGGATATACCAAAGTAATCAACTAAATAGTAAATGAAACTTAAATTAATATTTTGTTAAATTAAGTTTTAATTTATAAATTTTACCAAAATAATTGAAAAAGGAATGTTATATTCTTAATTAATATTAGAGGTAGTGATATGGCAGAAAAGTAGGATGGTGACTCAACTTGTTTTTGTATTGAGATAGTCTGCTGAACCATCAAAATCATTGTTCTTCATCAAATGGTATTAGAATTGTGTAAAAGAATGAAATTAAAATTTCATTTACAATTGACTATATTTCTATAGGTGTGATTTAGCCTTAATAAAACTATTGACTTTTGTAATATAATCTAACTCATTGTCAGCGACTAGGTATGGAGGACAGATGGACGGTACTTGAATATGTGCTTTCCTAGATATTCTTTCATTCCCAAACAAAACAAGAAAAGGAAAAAAAAAGCATTTTGAACCATCTAATGCAAATAAGTAGGTAATGAACACAAATCCTATGCAAGTTTACGAAAGTTGATAATTCATCTCATTAGTAAACCTCTTAGTAAAAATTATAAATAATTTATCTGTTTCTGCTATATATCTTGCTTATATGAGAACTAAGATCAGTAATAAGATCAGTAATTACTAGATATGTCTTTCTTATACATTTCATGTACTGTAGATAATTGTCAAGAATTCGGGGATTACATATATGCAAATAAGAGTATAGTAATATAAAATATAAACCATCACAACAATGAAAGTTTATCTTATTGTATGCAGACTGTCTTGGTTAAAATTGACCTCTTCTTACTCTAAAGGCAAATTTAGTTTAAATGAAAAGAAAGGTCATTTCTGATGCTGTTAGGTGCAATTCATGTGTATCATTTAAAACTTTGAAATTCTTTTTCTGATGTAATTGTAGGATTTAAAATGCAAAAATCTTTTTCCAAACTGCAAATGCCATCTAAAGTAAGTTTGTAGAATAGAAATAGCACCTAAATTATTTTCATTATAATGTAGAAAGTATCAGTAAACAGACTTCATTCTTTCTTTTAGAAAAGAAGTTTCACTTCTGAGTACTAAAAGCATTTTTGTCAACTCTGGGAACTAAATTTCTGAAGCTATTAACTAGCCTGTTATATTGCAAATGGAGATGGTACTTTTTCCTTAAGGCAGGACTGAAAGTTTCAGTAAAATCATAAAGTGGTGATTAGACTATTTTGCTTCCAAGTAATTTTGGGGAGAAATGGTTAGTTTTGTTGTTGTTGTTTATTTTTTAATTTAATTCTACTTTTTGTAAGATAAGAGATTTTGATTTTGATATTTTACATTCAATTCATCAATACCCAGAAATATACAATGCCTTCATCACTTTCCTGATTATAACAGAGAGCCAAGTAAATTATGGTAGTTATTGGGGTTTCATGAGGTAAGACAAAAAGATCCTCATCAAAATTTTAGTTATACTTTTAAGTTCTTATTATAATTTACTCCATCTTAAGAATGACACACACACACACACACACACACACACACACACACACACACACACACACAGAAAGAGAGAGAAGCATGTATGAATGTATGACAGGGGAGCAGCTAACTATCAAAAATAATCCAATATACCTTTCATTTTATTTTTAATTATTAAAATTGCATTCATTTTATTATCATCAGGTGTAACCTATTTGATTTGATTCATCTTCCTCCACTTATATATATATATATGTATTTGATATGATATTATTGGATTTACTAACTTGTTTTATAATTAGTTCTCTCTCTTTTTTCAGTGACTGCTTATATATTTATAAACATTGTTTTCTTAGATTATTAAGTAATGGACCATGATAGGTAGATTTTCTGTTGAACATAAAAACAAAATTATATAGTATTTAGTTGATAATTATTTCTTCATCTTTGATTCATCAGTCAATATTAATATTGACTATGAACATAAAATATTAGAAAAATAACTTTAAGTGTATAATAACACCTTCAAAATGAATGTAAAAATGCATTGTTACATAATTATTTTTAAATTTTTATTGGATATTTTCTTTATCAACATTTCAAATGTTATCCAATTTCCTGGTTTCTCCATAAAACTCCCTTAGCCCTCCCCTCTCCCCCTGTTTTCCAACATACCCACCCCTGCTTCCTGGCCCGGGCATTCCCCTATACTGGGGCATAGAACCATCACAGGACCATGGCCTCTCCTCCCAGTGATGATCGACTAGGCCATCCTCTGCTACATATGCAGCTAAAGACATGAGTCTCATCATGTGTACTCTGTGTTTGGTGATTTAGTCCCTGGAAGATCTGGGATTACTGGTTAGTTCATATTGTTGTTCCTCCTATGGTAATACACACCTCTCCAGCTCCTTGGGTCCTTTCTTTAGCTCCTTCATTGGGGACCCTGTGCTCAGTCCAATAGATAGCTGTGAACATCTGCCTCTGTAGTAGTAGTCAGACACTGGCAGAGGCTTTCAGGAGACAGCTTTATCAGGCTCCTATCAGGAAGATCTTGTTGGCATCTGCAATAGTGTCTGGGTTTGGTGGTTGTTTATGGGCTGGATCCCCACATGTGACAGTCTCTGGATAGTCATTCCTACAGTTTCTGTGCTACACTTTTTCTCTGTGACTCC